>BQKN01062840.1:40664-66507 GCA_022839385.1 Asparagus kiusianus | reverse complement strand
TTCCATTCTCACTTGACTCCATTCCCGTGTACCAAACGAGACGTAAGTGAGTTTACAAATAGGGAATAAAACCAAAGATATTCTGTTTATTGTTGTTTATAAATTTCGAATTGAGTAGTATTCTCTTTATTAAGAAACCACTAAATTTCAAGACACTAAACCTTTTCCCCCTATTTTATGTACTCCATCAATTTCCCTTTTCCTTTATATACTATTTTCAGCACATTCCCGTTTGTAGTTTGTTTTATATTTTAATTCAAATTTTTGCAGAAATAAACTTGTGCTTAAATAAGGTGAAGTAAACTAGAAAGGGGAAGCAAGACAGTGAAGCAGTTCTTGCGACTTCCGAGCGTAAAAGATTAATATACCAAAAGCATAAAATTTTCATTAGAAAAGACAGGAGACATCATAGATGATCCACGGGATTTGAATTGGAAGTTCAAGCTACAATGGTATCTGTGACCAACAATGGTATTTGTGACCAATAAAAAAAAGATAAGGATTTGAGCAACAATTCTCTGTGAAATCTATAATACAGCTTACTTGCAAACCAGAAAGGCCCATTGAAGCCGAAACACAAGCTACCTCTTCAACTTGTCAGAGAAACAAAATCAATCTTGCACCTTTGATATCACTCAATCAATATAAGATTTCCTGTGCTGATTTACAGAAAAAGAGCCATCGTACACTTGAAACTGACCTGATTCAAGTCTTATCATCTTAATATGGATCCATTTCCAACTTGATTTTCAAGATATCAACAGCATGTCAAACTTCTCTTCCACAGAGCGGATTTTATCCAAGTGTTATCAAGATTCAAGATAGTGTTATTACATCGTCAATAACGGAAAGCCACTCCAAAGCTTCACTTGTGTTTTGCGCTTTCTTCTGCTCTAGTGAGAGCATCCGTAAGCACGTCTATTGTCCAGTCCTTTACGTCCTCCTACAAAATCATAAATTGTGCATATTAGGTGCCACTATGTCATATTCTCTATCAAATCGAGAAATAAACTTAGGTTGGAAATAACTCATAAAATTTGTTGCAAATGTAATCACCAATACAATTTCACAGAACAGCATGCATGAACCGCAAAGGGCAGGAAAAATTTTCAAGTATTCATATACACTTTTTTATGAGAGAAAAAAACGATAGTTTTAGAATTACTAGGAGTTCTCATTGCTTCAATAACCTTCATAATGAATCAATAATTCACTCGATGTACAAACAGAACGGAAATAAATCGTTCATGATAAAGAAACAAACCATGTGTAATGGCTCCCCAGTTCTCAATCGCGCATTGGGTCGAGCAAGCTTAGATTCAAAAGGAGTCCTTGGTCTAACTTCTTGAATCTCATCCCACTCTTCACGGGTAAGCATCCTCACAGTTCCTTGCTCAGGAGGAGCTTTTTGTATTTTACGCTCCAGCCTCTCTTGTGCTTTGGATTCATCGTACTGCCAAATAAACGAAGCATCAAAAACAATACTCAAACCAATTGGTTTGATTCAAATTACTTCGTAAAAGATAATGTATATCTAACATCACCAACATAAACCAAATAAAAGAACCTGAAGTAGAAAGAGGCATTGTTACTAGCTTGGGTAGTTTTCTCAAATAAAAAGGTTAGATAATTCACTGCAAACCACTAATAGCTCATGATAGTTTTGTGAAATTTAAAAATTTTCTTTCATATATCTCTGAAACCCTGATAATACAATTTCACAAACGCAGTATGTCACCTCAAAGTTGGGCCTTTATTATTGAATTTTTCCATGTGTCCTGAGTTCCTTTGGATGTAAATGGTAGCGTATAGGCCACCTCCATGCCTCATAGGTTTGATAAGCCTTCTGAATTATTCACCAATATCAGTTTTTATTATAAAAATTTCAGTTAATTTCAATTAGTTAACACAGCCAAAATTCTCAACAGTCTATCTGAAACTGAACCCTTACCCACATTGATAACCATGAGCTGGGGACATGATCTTTAGTATTATACAGTATATGAAACAGACATGGTACATGGGATCAGTTCCTTATAAAATTTAGATTGACATAGGGGAAGTAGAAAGAATTGGATATAAATAAAAACATGGAAAGAAACAAAAATTCACTTTGTCTCAGTTAGTACTAACAATCCAGATATATGCCAAGGTTCCATGTGAAACTGCACTTGTACCCACGTAGATAGCAATAATTCAGGGACAGGACAGTCAAATTTCCCTTACTGAACAGAGATCGTATATGGGATTGCTTTTTCTCCATGTTCCATTATTCCCGCATAGAACACTGTTCAAAATAATTCTGAGGGAAATCAAAGACTCAATTCTAAAACTCTATTGATCTCTTATATTTATACTAATAGGAAATAAACACATGTTACATATTCGTAAGAATATGCTAAACATATTCTTAGCATATTCCTTTATTCTCCCGATCAAATCTGTAATATATCTCAGTCATATATTCCTAATATATCATTCCAAATGTATATAGATATTTCATAAATAATTCATTAACGCTTCCCCTCAAGCTGGAACATGTATGTCCAACTTGTTACAAATAAAGTGCAGACAGACTAATAGGTGATGATGCTCAAAGTAGCCTTAATCTTTTCCTCTTGAATGCCTTCAAATCAGCTAATGCTCTCTAGGGCTCCATCAATTAGACAATCCTCTCTAGGAATCCACCAAACAAATGATCCTCTCTAGGGATCTATCAAACAAATGATCCTCCTCAGGGATCTATCAAACAAATGATCTTTCTTTAAGGATCCACCAAACTAATTATTCCTTCTTTAGGATCCTCCAAACAAGCAATCCTTCATCAGGGATCCCCAAACAAGTGATCCTTTGTCAGGGATCCAACAAAGAGATCATCCTTCCTTGGAGATCAAACAAACAAATGATCCTTCTATAAGGATCCACCAAATAAACGAACGGAGAGCACAGTTTTTACCGAACTAATCACCCAAATGAGTCAACAACATTCTTCACTACACCAATCACCAAAACAAAACAATCTCCAAAGCCCAAACCAAACCATCAAAACAATTTTTGTTGTATCCATCACAAAATATGTTAAACCTAGCACCACCCTACTGTCCTTTCAAACCAACCAAATGTCAAACACCTCCCCCTTCCATGATTCCATCCTTAAACAAGCTAATAAATCCATAACAATGTTCAGATCCAACTTCAACGACCGATAAACTAAACAAAGTCCAAACATGATAAATCAAATCCAAACCCTAATAAATCAAATCCAACTTCAACGACGAAGACGCGTACATTGAGGACAGCTATCACGATCAATGACGATGTTCTTGATCATCAACAAGGGAGGGGAAAGCGAGGCGAGAAAGTAACAACGTCACTGTTCACTGTGAATAGTAATCACGGTGCTGTTCACTACGAACAGCAAATCGAGTTGTAAGAGAAAGAAGGGCAGAAGGAAGGCAAAGTGAAGAGTTTGGCGCTGAGGGGGTGGGGGGCTAGTGTTTGGTGATATGCCAGGGTTTTGTGGAGGCTAGGGTTTGTGTAGTTCCGATACCATGAGAAATTCCTTCTAACCGCTATATCAAAACTCCAAAGTTATGATAAAACTTGAGAATCATAGTTGTATATTCTAACATACATCCACAGGTTCAATGCTCTTTTTTATGGGCTGAAACCTAGACTTACGCAGCGGTAACAAATTTTTTAATCCGCACTAAATTTGTGACAAGCAATATTTTAATCAAGGTTGCCTCTAATACCATGTTAAAAATAATTTTGAGGAAAAGCAGAGACTCAATTGTAGAGCTCTGTCGATCTCTTCAATTTATAGTAAATAAGAAATAAACACATGTAAAATATTCTTAGGAATATGCTATACATTTTCTTAGCATATTCTTTTATTCCCTCGATCATATACCTAATCTCTCTCATATATTCGTAATATATCTATCAAAGAATCCAAATAGATATTTCATAATATATTCCTTAACAAATACATTGTTTCCCATATCTCAATTCAAAGAAACTCCTATTTACCACAGCCCTTAAGGTGTTGCCAAATACCATTTCATATGCAAGCACACAAAGTGACTAATACAGTTCAAGTAAGGGGCTGTTTGGTTGGGTTGTTTTTGTTTGAAAGTTACTGTAGCTGTCAGGTAGCTGTCGGGTTACAGTAACTTTCACTTGTTTACATTGTTTGGTTGCGCAAAAAAAAAATGCTGATGTGGTAGTTAAAAATCCAATGTGGCAGCTTCTGACCATATCTCCTCAAAATATGGTGTTTTTGGGCGAAAGTTACTGTAGCTGTCAGAGTCGGTTTTCAACCTGATTTCCTGACTACAGTAACTTTCACCTAATGAACCAAACGGGCGCTAACTGGAATAAGATAAAATCCCTGAGTGTCAGAGTTGCACAGATTTTGAAGTCACTTTTATGTCCATGTGTCCAAACCATTTTCTAATCAGTGTGGATACATGCCCAAAAACAAAGGTGCGCAAAAACATCCATCCATATGTAAATTCACAAATGGCTAAGTATATCATAGTTGCATCCAAATTAGCAAGTGGCCTCTATGTCCACATTATACAAATTGTTGCCAAGTTAGAAATGAGAAGACATCATTTACTTCTCAAATAAAGGATAGCCTTTAGAACAAGAAGCAAGTATAAAATAGGTATGGTAAAATTTGCAAGGACAAAAGATAGAGAAGAAAGAACATAATTCAGTACATAAATGAAGCATCATATATGTGTAACTTGTGCATGCCCATACAGCAGCAGGAAGAAGGAATTAGATTACTAAGATCAAGGTTCAGAAATTGATTGATGAAACATCAGAGTACATAATCCTGTCTATATCAAAGGCTTCCTATGAGAAGGGTAATACCATGATACAGAGTAAACTGTTCTCCTCTTTTATTACTAGAACAGAATTAACACTATGGAGATCGCATGCAACAAGCAATCTGGATACACATTTAGTGCCTTTTAATAAAAAGATTTCTAGGATAGTAACACGATTTGAAAAGAAAGATCCAGACGAGGATAGACCGGATGGAGCCAGTGGATTTAATTAAATTGTAGAGTAAAAAATGAAGGCAACAGGTGAAAATCATGTGCTAAACTCATCAATCATAACGCTCTTATGTTCTTTTCTATTATTAATTGGTTTCAATATTGCGTAGTCCAACCATGAACAGCTAGTCCAGGTTGGCTAAAGAGCTGCCATATTGCGTCCAGTTATCAACATATCCAGTCAAGTTGAAGCTTAATTACTCCCCAAGCCAAGCTCAAGATATATCACATGGATTCACGAATTGATTTTTGCCACTTTCATGTCAATTTATTTAGCTTATCAAGTCAGGCTGTGCTTAGTTTCAACATCAGTTATTAGATAAAGTGATGAACTTAGCTCAAGCTATATTGAGCTCAACTTCATTAAGCTAGATAGGTCACGGAAACATATGCACACTACACGCGCCTGAGATGCATGGATGCCCACAAGTGAGCATGCATTTCGACAGGTATACATACATTATGCCACTTGAAATAGTTGCATCCAAGGTAGAAATGAGAATGATATTACTGCTGGGCTTTAATTACTATATCCATGTTACTGACACTTGACAGAGTATCAGTTAAGTTACATACTAGTTCCATAGTGGTTCATGCGTTGAGCTCTTATTTCACTGAGCTTTTTAGTTAACTTTGGTTTGTAATTGGACATTAAACTTTAATCTTAACCTGAAAATTAGTTACCTTTATCATGATATATATCAGCAATAACAACTAGAATGCTTCATCCAAACCTTCATAACAAATTATAGAAAAGAGTAATATACATATACTAGAAGTGTTGATCAATATGTTAAAAAGATTGCACCTTGCATTTATATAGAAAAAAATCTCTACAAGCCACTAACAAAAAAATGAGTTCAGTGCGTCCTTCACACAAGCTCAAAGTTCAAGCTGCACAAACAGCTCTTTGCCCGAGCTTGTACATCCCTAATTCTGTATAATTCAGGCTCAAGTTAAGCCCATTATCCCTCGAAAATAAACCAATCAAGCTTGAGCAAGTCAAAAACTCAATTTAACTTGTTTACACTCCTACTGCAATGCAACGCATTACACAAAATCTCCCAGTTTTTGGGCATCGCTCCAATGTACATCAAGTTTCAAATAAATTTGAATAAAAACTCGTGGAACTCCATTTTCTACTGCAAGAACCCAAATTGGCGATGGTGCTTCACTTACGCATACAGTCCTTTTAAGTCGAACCGTTTTCTAGCATTCATTTAATATATCAATGGGATATGGGTGTATCCATATTTTTTTGTTTGATCATTAAATATCCATTCAATTCTTCAGATTTTACTTTCCGATCAAACAGATTTTGCATACGAATACAAATATATGATTACCCTAATTAAAAGACAAACATATACAGAAAGGGGAAAAGGGGCAAGAATTAATAAAATATGAATACACCAAAGATACCATCATGAGGACTTTAGCGAAGAGGGCGACGGCGACGGCGGTGAGGACCATGGGCATGGTAGCGGTGTCGAGCCATGCTGCCGACTCGGGCACCGGCACGAAGAATTCGTCTCGTGTCGGATCCCTTCTCCTCCTCCTTCTACGCTCCCTTTCACCGATACGGAACCGCAGTATGTCGCTCGGCGCGTCGGCCGTAGCAGCGCGTATCGGTCGGCCGGCACGGAGAATGGATCGGAGCATTTGTAGCGGTGCGCGGTCGGTGGCTGTCGATTTCTTGGCGAAGAGGACAGACGCCTAGAGAGATCACTAGATGGCCCAACTGTTGGGGAATTTGGATGCAGTTAATATGAGGCCTATATAACCTGGGCCGGTACTTAGTCCCAAATTTAATAATCTGTTCTAGTCTGTAAGGGGCTGTTTGGTTGAAGCAAAATTTTGGCATTTAAGGTAGCTTATGAATTTTAGGATAAAAAATTGAGTTTTTTTTTTTGTGTTTTGGGATTTTATATTTGGTGTTTGTTTTGAGAAAATTTTTGGAATGTTGAATTCCAAAAATACAAAGAAACACCCAATTTTTAGAATTTGTCAAGTCCTATTAATTGGAGAGGATTTCGCAAATCCTATAAATGGACATGTTTACCTCTCTTTTTACACACTTGTATTTTATTTTTTTGTGGAGGTAACCTCATCAAGGTAAGTATATTCACCTCATCTTCTTTTCAAAAATTTGTTATCCTATAACTTGTGTTTGAATCAAACAAAACAATACAAATTTTGGAATTTGCTTTTCTATAATAATGTTGAACCAAACAAAATATTTGAAATTTCAAAGCATGTATAAAACCTAGGATTTGAAATTTTCCTTGAGATTACTAGTCCTAAAATTTTTACATTTAAACTAAACAGCCCAAAAGCTAAGGGTTATTAGCATATATACCCTTAAAAATCATGGGTATCTACAAAACTAACCTCTAAATCTCAATATTTGCAAAGCTACCCCCACAAATTTTTTTTTTAAATTAGTCCTAAAGCAATTATCATCAACTTTGATAAGCTAATTTGTAATCGTAATGTAAAAATTATCAACAAAATAGTCAAATTTTTAGCACCAAGTTGATGATTTGCTAATTTTAGGGTATTTTTTCACCAAGTTAATGATTTGCTGATTTTAAGGTATTTTTTCACCAAGTTGATGATTTCATGGGTAATTTTTCAAATACTAAGATCTAGGGTTACCCTTGATTTAAGGGATATACATGTTGCTCCTGCAATAATAAAGAGAGGGGCATAGTTACGATATCTCCGAATCCTATCTTTGATAAGGCAGTAGGGGATTCTCAAGCTCTATGCCATCTTATTATATATACCTCTTTCTCCCTCAGATGAGGCTTCGACTAGGGTCAAAGGGATCTATTATTCTAGCGAAATCACCCATTAGAGCCACCATTAACCATTGGTCGTTGAGGCGTATTCTCAAAAGACCTATATCTACCGATGTGGCAATAGGAGCGTGGTTTGGAAATATACCAATTTGGGCACTATTAGTAGATAAAATTCTTTCTTTCACTTCTGAATCCCAAATAATTCGATTAGGAATCAATACACAAAGATTTAAGGTCATAGCTTTCGCAAATGTAAATAACCATAAAGTAATTGTGAGGTATAAAAAACGTGGAGGATTGATTTTTTATTCCTTCAATTTCATAAAGAATTAGAGTCATTTTACTAAAAGATGATGGTAGCCTTGTCACTTATAAACATCTTGTTGGTTCCTTCTCTCACTCTCTTTCTACAAGCTTCCATTACTATCAATTCCTCTCGCCCTTTTTCAAATTTAAAATTTTCTCCTCTCTTTAAAAGGTTTCGTTGCTTTTGTTCCTCTATCTCCTCAAATTTAAATTTTCATGCATGACTTTAAAAAATCATATAATTTTTAAAACAAATTAAAAATGCAAGACAATATAAACTAGGTAGCAACATATTATAAATAAGAGTCTCAATTAACATATATATAATATATACTTAAACATATTTAATTATATTAAAAATAAACCTAATTGTACTAAAAATATATTTAATAACTAAAAAACCTTTTCATAGTTTTGTCATAATATTTTTTTTTAATTGGATTAATTTTCTTACGTATAAGCTTTTGTTGCTTCAACCTAAACTTTATGTGCATCCTCATTGAAGAAATGGCGAGCACAGCGACGAAGACCGCAGGAAAAGACGAATATCAGGTCGCGGTTGACCGCGCGTGGCGCGACAGTCAACTGCCAAAAGTCCAAAGATTCAGGAAAGTTTCTGTCGTTTTTGCGGTCGACCGCGCCTGGCGCGACGATCGACCACGAGTGGGTTTTGAGTTGGGTTGTTGGTTTTCTGACCCGTTTTGTTTTGAGTTGATATATATTTCTAATCCTGATTAATTAGGGTTAAGAAAGGACATTTTGAGCAGTCTTTAAGAGGGGATTGTTGCATCCAATTGTGGGAGATTTGTAAGAGATCTAGAGGTTTTGTTTTAGGATTTATTTGGTGAGATTTGTAACTCTATTTGTATTCTCTTGATTTCTAATAGTAAGAACTCCCCCCTCCTTGCCTCGTGGACGTAGGAAACTTGTCGAACCACGTAAAATCCGTTTATCTTGCTGCATGTGGTATTGTGTTTGGCTTATTGGTTGTGATTTATCTCGTTCTTGTACGTATGATTTTGAGCTCCGCTGCGCACAATAAGTGGTATCAGAGCTTCAGGTTTGGATTGAGGCTTGTTCGAAGGATTCGCTGAAGGATTCCTATTTAAAGAGTTAGATCGACAACATGGGAGAAGCAAGCACATCAGGTTCGTCTCTTACGAAGGCGATATAGAGTCTGAGCATCAATAATACGAAGATTGATGTTCCGAAGTTCGACGACAAGATTAATTTTAGTTTGTGGAGGTGCCAAGTGATGGATGCATTGGATGCACAGAATTTGGAGGAGACTCTTGAGTTATAAGAAAAACCCGCTAACATGAAGGACAAGGTTTGGAAAAAGATGAATAGTAGGGCTTGTGGATTTATTCAGTCATGTTTGACGCCAGATCTTATTTATGAAAATAAGACGTCGACGAAGAAAATGTGGGAAACACTCAATGAGAAGTATCTTACGAAGAGCATTGAGAATCGGCTTCACTTGAAGAAGAGGTTTTACCAGTTCAAGATAAAGAGGGGAGTTTCCATTAGGGAGCATGTAAACAACTTCACGAAGCCACTTTCAGATATGGCCAATGTGGACATCATGGTTGAGGATGAAGACATGGCAATGCTACTTTTGTGTTCGTTGCTAGAGGATGATTATGGTATGTTCATTCTTATTATGATCAATGGAAGAACTACTATTAGCTATAAGAGGTGACCTCGGTGTTGGTGAATTATGAGCTGAGGAAGAGTGATGGCGAGCCCTCCGAGAAGGCATCAGGAGATGCATTAGCAGTTCGAGGTTGTAGTCCAAATCGCCACCAAGTCAACCGCTCAAAATCAAAGAATAGAGGTGCCTATAAGAGTGTTGGTAGAAATCAATGTTGGTATTATAAAGAAGAAGGACATTAAAAGATTGACTGCCCAAAGTGGAAGGAAAAATCTGGGAAGAACAAGGGGAAAGCTGTACAAGCTTCAGAAGTGAATGTTATAAAAGGTGCTGGCGAACATTCAGATTCAGATTCTTCGGGCTATTCGTGTCCTGCACTACCATCGGTTTGCTATGCCGACTCTACAGAGTGGATGTTGGATTCAGGAGCCACATATCATATTTGCCCTAGGACGGATTGGTTCTCCAGCTTCGAGGAGCTGGAAAGAGGGAATGTCGTGCTTATGGGAAATGACCACGTATGTCCTATTGGTGGTATTAGTTCAGTCCGGATCAGGATGTATAATGGTGTGGTGAGGGAGTTGAAAGAAGTGAGGTTCATGCGCAGTTAACGAATAACATCATTTCTCTTGGTACTTTAGAGGCAGTTGGTTATCGGGTGACCTTAGAGGATGCTACTGTGAAGGTCACAAAGGGTTCTATGGTGGTGATGAGAGGAGTCAGGGAAAACTTCCTATACGACTTGAAGGGCAAGACAGTTACAAGGGTATGGCAGCTTCTATCACTACAAAGGAGGGCACTACCACTCTAAGGCACACGAGATTAGAACACACAGGCGATAAGTCCCTACAGTTATTAGCAAAACAGTAGCTATTAAAAGGTGCTAAAACCTACAAGATGGAGTTGTGTGAGCATTGTGTATTTGGGAAGAAGACTAGAGTGAAGTTTGGCACCGCTATTCACAACACTCAAGGTATATTGGCTTACGTTCACACAGATATTTAGGGCCTTTCCAAGAACACATCACTTGGTGGGGCTAATATTTTATCACTTTCATTGATGACTATTCTAGGAGGAATTGGGTATACCCTATGAAGCATAAACATAAGGTCCTGGATATTTTTATGGAGTGGAAGAAGAAAGTGGAGCTGCAGACATGTAAAAAGCTGAAGACTCTACGTTTAGATAATGGTGGAGAGTATAAGAGTAATCCGTTTCTGCAGTTTTGTCGGGATCATGACATTAGGCGACACTTCACAGTTCGAGAGACACCGTAACAGAACATGGTGGCTGAGAGATTGAACCATACCTTGCTGGAGAAGGTGCGATATATGATGACGTAGAGTGAATTGCCTAGATCCTTTTGGGCCGAGGCGTTGGTTTATGCGAGTCATCTTGTTAATAGGTTGTCGTGCATTGCGATACAGGGGAAGACTCCTTTGGAGCATTGGTCTGGTTCGGTACCTAGTGACTATGAGTCACTTCGGATATTTGGGTGTCCTGCTTATTACCATGTCAGTGATGGTAAATTGAATCTGAAGGCGAGGAAAGCAGTCTTTGTGGGATGAGATGAAGTTAAAAGCTTCAAGTTATGGGATCTACAGGACAAGAAGATAGTTATTAGCATGGATGTCACATTTGATGAGGCGTACATGATGATGCCTCAAGTTCCTCGGTAGGTGGAGGAAGACCAGATTCAAGAGATATCGTAGCAAGTGGAGGATGATGTGACTCCACCCACTCCAGATAGCATTGTATCCATTGAGGCTCCTACAGAGGTGTAGGCTGTCTAAAAAATCACAACAGATAGATGATCCCCATCAAACATCGATGATAGGAGTTACAATCTGACGACTCTCATATTTTTAAGGAGCCAAGATGAAGATTACAAGATGACGGTTTTTGCAACGCTCTAGCAAAAGAGACTATAAATTGACGGTCTCTTCATATTAAAGCGCAGATATCTCTCAAACCGGAAGGAATTTGGCGAAACAGAGGAAGCAAACCAAACCCTATGTGGTGGGTTTGGTCAGCTCCGTCTCGTCGAGATAGCCGATTTTCTTATATAATTCGTCCCATTCCGACTTACGGTTTGAAAGTTATGACCCGTTATTCGTAGCAAGTTATGTTCTGAAGTCCGTCTGTGAGACTGCACTTCGCCTGAACATTGGACTTAGCCTGAAGCTCGCCGAGCCCACCTGAGGCTCACCTCTGCATCCAAGATTCAAAAGGCAGAGGTCGTGGCTACGTTCTAAACTCAAAACGCAGAGGTCGTGGCTGCGTTCCAAACTCGAAACGCAGAGTTCGTGGACTCAAAACGCAGAGTTCGCACAGAGCCTAACTCTACGTCCCAGGCTCAAAACGCACAGTTCATGCGAAGCCCAACTCTGCGTCCCAGGTCCAAAAATGCACAGTTCATGCAGAGCCTAACTCTGCGTCCCAGGTCCAAAAACGCACAGTTCATGCGGAGCCAAACTCTGCGTCCCGGTCCAAAATGCAGAGTTCATCTCTGTGCAGCGTGACCTGTGCGTTTTCAGCCTAAAACAGGCCCAACTCTGTGTTTCAGGTCTAAAACACAGAGTTCGGACCCAGAACGCTGTTTTCAGTGTTTGACTCGTTCAAGCATGATTTGAACGGTTCTAGAACCGTTTTCTCCCCACGATTTGAGGGGATCACTACCCTATCATGGAGAGATTTATGGGGGCAGTTATACCCTATTAAACCCTCATTAATGAGAGATTTAAGGGGCGGTTATACCCCTAAATCCCCTATAAATAGTAGGAAACTCAATGGAGTTCGGGGCTCATTTTGGCTGACTTTTTAGGGATCCTTGATCGGGCATCTTGGAGCTTTCTGCAGCAACAAAGTCCTTGGAGCATTCTCTTGGCTTATTAACCGAACTTTCGGTTCAAATCAACTCTTTTTCAAGAGTTTAAACTCGTTCATCGTTAAACTCGATCTGAGTTATCAACTCGTCCAGAGTTTTCAACTTGCTCTGCAAGTTCTTCTAAACTCGGTCAGAGTTTCATACTTGCTACACAAGTTCTCCACAACGTCAAATCGTGAGGAGAAGACCACGTTCCAGTGAATCAAGACGTTCGGATCGTCAACGGAGAGCAAACTCGACGCGGGCATTCGAGGGAGGTACTCCATCGCCACCGTGAAGAACCCAGAATTAAACAAAGGAGAGAATCCAAATCATTCTCCTCTCTTTTGTAATCAGAAAATCCAATTGTAACCGAGATTAAAGGAATACATATCAATTTTTCTTCATTTCTTTTTTACTTCAAATTTTCCACCAAACAAAAGATGACGACTCCGCTGGTGACTAGCTTCTCTGACGAAGAAGTGGTGGTGCAATCCGACGTCAACCTCGCTGGAAAAACGGTCGAAACTCTCGTGGTAGAGTTTGATCAAGCCAAGTTTGAGAAGGCCTTCTCCTCTGGATCCCTTAGCCTCAAGGCTATGCGTAAGATCCATAAAGTTTCTAAGGAGACTAAAGCTCCAGTTGTGGCCGACTCATCTAAAGACTATCTCCCCTGGGGGTCGCACTGTTCATACAGTCCCCTCTTTAAAGAAGAAGATTTAGCTTCGGCACAACTCAAAAAAAGCCGATCATCCAATCAACGCGAGCTCCGCGTTTATGAGCCTCAACATGAGCTCTGCATAAGCCAAGCTAAACGCAGCCCTCAGGGGTGCGTTTCCTAAATAAAATGCAACCCTCAGAGGCGCGTTCCAACATCAAAACGCAGACCTCAAAACTGCGTTGATCTGGCAGAACACAACTCTCAGGAGTGCGTCCCAAAACCAAAATACAACTCTCAGGAGTGCGTTCAAGATCCAAAACGCAGACCTTAAAACTGTGTTGATCTGGCAGAACGCAACTCTCAGGAGTGCGTCCCAGAACCAAAACGTAACTCTCAGGAGTGCGTTCAAGATCCAAAACGCAGACTTACGAACTAGGTTAACCTACAAAAACGCAACCGGCAAAGGTGTGTTTCACCAACAAAATACAGACTTTGGTCTAGCATTAGTAAAACAGAACACGACCCTCGTGTTTCTTCTTCAGAACACGATGCGATTCGTTGTGTTCAAAAAGATCAACTCGGATTCAAGATCCATGTTCACCAGGAACCAGTCCTATCCAATCATAGACTAGGGGTTCCAATTCAAACCTCACGACCAGTGAGTAATTCTTGAGTCTTTACAACAGACTTGAGAGAGTTCATATCGAGAGAAAGACCGATGCAACAAGTCATTCGTTCATTCCAATATAAACGACTGATTCCTACGGTCCTCTCTGGATGTCAATGCTGCTCATATGCGGCCAAACTATTGGTGTTCAACCAATTTATGAACGTTGCTTTGCCCAACCAACGACGACGTTCTCACAAGAAGAAGTCTCCAGAGACCGAATATCCTGGGGTCACTATCAATGTGATCGGGAGAGGGAAAGCCTCAGGTCCTAGTTCCGATGACTCTGAGACAAGTCGTTCACCGACCGTCAGAGAAATCGCTAATGAGTTTGAAGGAGTCTACCAACGCACGCGGACGCGAACAGGAGCCATTCCCTCTATCAACTATCGGAGGTTAGCCAGAGGAACCAATTTCGATGATGAACACCCAGCCATTGCAGAGTCCCAATTATCAAGCTCTTTTGTTGGACATGAGAGCTCCTCTTATATGACGAGAAATCATGAAGATCTCGCAAAGACACTTGACGAGCAGGAGGCCATGCTCAAATCTCAGCAGGAGGCGATCAATGAATTCATGGCCCTGTTGACTCAAATCGTCGCAGACAAGGCCAAATCTCAGAAGACAAATTCGCCACCTAAGCAAGAATCTTCCCGGAGAGGAAAAGCGTCTTCATTCTGACTTCACACAAGCAAAGGGAAAGAAAAATTGGTTGATGGTGATGTTTCTGATCAAGAAGCCCACAACCAGGAATCTTCCTCTGATGAAGGAAGAGAGACTGAGAACGAGCAGAATCTCCAATCTGCCAAAATAGAAGAATTGGAAGCCCGCCTAAATGTCATTGCTAATAGAAGCGAGCTCCAAGATGAGGGAGTTGTCAGGCCCTTTCCTGTCGAATGGGATGCAGCCCCTTATCCTCCAAAGTTCGAAGTCCCGACGCTACAAACTTTGACGACATAGGATCACCGAACCAACATATCTATCATTTTAAGTCACAGACTGGAAATGTGATATCAAATGATGCCATACTGGTTCGATTGTTCATTGGCACCCTCAAGGGAGTTACCTTAGAATGGTTCAGAAAACTGTCTATCGGATATATCCAAATGTGGGCAGATTTAGAGAGACTCTTCCTGTCAAGATTCTTTGAAGAGAATACAGAAGTCTCTATCCATACCCTTCTCGCCACTAAGAAGAAGAAGAGGGAGTCCATCAAATCCTTCGTTAAGAGGTTCCGAACCATGGCTCTACGGTGTTCGTCAGGTATGACACAGTCTACATTAGTGGAGACATGTCGACATAACTTGCATACCGACCTTCTAGCCCGAATAGGAGTTACAGAATGTCGTTCCTAGAGACAACTAATCTCTCAAGGCGAACAGGCTCAAAAGATTATTGCCAGGATTAAAGCTGAAGAATAAAGTAAGCAGGATCAACCTGAGCAATCGGACCAAGCCCAATCTTCTCAGTCAGAAGAGGAAGATACTATGGTCACTGAAGCCAATCCTCTTCAGTAGGATGTTAGGTCTAACAACTATCATGTTAACAGTTACCTCTGATAGTCAAACTCGTTAGATAGCAGCCCACTAGGCGATGTGACATGTCCATCCTTTTTTCCCCCGCACTTGTTCAAGACTGGGGGTTGGTTTATTTGTAGTTCATTAGATTATGAATAATAAATTTTCTGAGTTGTCATGTTTAATAGAATACCTCTGTCAACCACGAAGCCCGTCAAAACTATCAAGTTAATAATACACCTCTGATAGTCCGTTTTCCTCCAAATTCTCCTACCAATCCTCTTCAAGTAGGATGGCGGGTCTACCAAAATTATCACGTTAATGATCACCTCTGATAGTCCAATTTCTTCAAATTCTTCTGCCAATCCTCTTTAATAGGATGGCAGGTCCACAAAACTATCACGTTAATAGTTACCTCTAATAGTCAAACTCATCAGATAATGGCCTACCAGGTGATGTGCCTCTATTCTGACTTTATGGATAGTGCCCCACTAGGCAATGTGCCTTGTCCACCTCTTTTTATTCCCCTGCTAAGTCTTAATCAAGACTGGGGATTGGTTACTTGGAATCCATTGGATTAAGAGTAACAAATCTTTCACATCGTTGAGTTAACATTACACTTCTGACGATCCTCACCCCCACAGAATATGAATGCATCTTGCATCACTCCTAATTTATCACGTTAACAATACACCTCTGATAATCAACTTATCAATCCTTGTCAATAGGATGATAAGTCCTCAAAGTTGCCCAAATCGCAATCTTCCCCTGCAAGACACTAAGTCTTCAAAAGCTTATTCAAATCATAAGTATCAGAATTCATCACTTCTAGTGATAAACTCTCTTAGCAATTCTCCCCAGCGAGACGCTAATTCCCAAAATTTTATTCAAGTCACAAGTACACATCCTCCTGTCATGTTAATATCACACCTCTGACAACCTACTTATCAATCCCCTTCAATAGGATGATAAGTCCATAAAGTTGCTCCGATCGTAATATTCTCTTGTCACGTTAACATCATACCTCTGACAAAATCCACTTATCATCTCTCGTTAATAGGATGATAAGTCCTCAAAATTGCCCCGATCGCAATATTCTTCCTGTCACGTTAATATCACACCTCTGAAAAATTCACTTATCAATCCTCTTCAATAAGATGATAAGTCCACAAAGTTACCCCGATCGTAACAAATTCCTGTCATGTTAACATTAAACCTCTGACAATCAACTTATCGACTCTCTTCAATAGAGCGATAGGTCCACGAACCCGTCAAGTTAACATCACAACTCTGACGACCAAATCAACTTATCGACTCTCTTCAATAGAGCAATAGGTCCATAAAATACTGTTAGGTTAACATGACACCTCTAACAGTCAAACCCCCATGAACTTGTTAATCCTTTTTCAACAAGAATAGCAAGTTTTCATTATAAAATCCCTAACAGATTAAAGATTTTCTGGAATTATCCCAGTGATAATAAAGAAAGTTTATGAATTTCACTCTAAGTAAAAATTCATGCCAAGTTAATACTACACCTCTGGCTCTTCTAACTTTCTTTCAGTGTTTTAAGTAACACAGGAAGAAACAACGGCAAAGTCTACGTATTCAAACATCGTAGCACCAAAAATCCATGCCTTACACACATGGGGGATTTTATCTCGATCCCTAATTAGAGATAAGTCTGCATCTAACACATGCTGCCGGGTAGCCTATTCCCGCAATAATGGCAAAGCCTACGTATTCAATATCGTACCAGGCAGTTATTAATAACGTTAAAATCCATGCCTTACACGCATGGGGGACTTTATCTCGATCCCTAACTAAAGATAAGTCTACGCCTAACATGCGTTGGCGGTTAGTCTTTTGCTGTGAAAAGGATATCAAAATCCATGCCTCACATGTATGTGTGACTTTATCTCGATCCCTAGTTAGAGATAAGCCTACGCCTAACACGTGTTGCCGGTTAGTCTTTTCCCGTAAAAATGATAAAGTCTATGTATTCAAAATCATAGCATCAAGTCTAAGAGGCTTCATTCTCTTAGCATAACGTTACATGTGAAATAGATTCAAATAATTCACATGCTAACCCGACTCAAACGGTAGTCGGTAAAGGCTTATCAAATCTGTTGATGGCTGAGGGTTTGCCAAAAATCCTATGCATGTTTACAGGCCTATCAGCTTAATGGGTGTAAGCCGAGACTTGAAACAGATGAGCTAAAGACAAGTTTCAAAGACTTAGTCAAAATTGCATGAAAGCCACCTCCGCACTTCAAGTCAAAACACCAAGGTCAGACCCGCGTTTCAAGTTCGAAACGCAGGGGTCCATCCCCCTATTCCAGAATCAGGATTATGACGCATACCTTTACACAGGTCTTGTGTGACAAATCCCTTCAACCAAGCTGCCTTCGAAGTGAGTGCAGAGAACAACTCCTTTGTGATAAGGAATCAACAGCTCCAAGATCAGAGTTGAGATCCAAAGTATTCCGAAAATTCGTCCCAGTCAACCGCGAACTGTCAAAAACTTTGGAGGGGGTTTTGTAGGCTGTCTAAAAATCATAACAAATAGTTGATTCCCATCAAACACCGATGATAGGAGTTATAATCTGACGACTCTTATATTTTCAAGGAGCCAAGACGAAGATTACAAGATGACGATTTTTGCAACGCTCTAGCAAAAAAGACTATAAATTAACGGTCTCTTCATATTAAAACGCAGATATCTCTCAAACCGGAAGGAATTTGGCGAAACAGAGGAAGCAAACTGAACCCTATGGGGTGGGTTTGGTCGGCTCCATCTCGTCGAGATAGCCGATTTTCATATATAATTCGTCCCATTCCGACTTACAGTTTGAAAGTTATGACCCGTTATTCGTAGCAAGTTATGTTCTGAAGTCCGTCTGTGAGACTGCACTTCGCCTGAACATTGGACTTAGCCTGAAGCTCGCGGAGCCCACCTGAGGCTCACCTCTGCATCCAAGATTCAAAAGGCAGAGGTCGTGGCCGTGTTCCAAACTCAAAACGCAGAGGTCGTGACTGCGTTCCAAACTCGAAACGCACAGTTCATGGACTCAAAACACAGAGTTCGTACAGAGCCTAACTCTGCGTCCTAGGCTCAAAACACATAGTTCATGCGGAGCCCAACTCGGCGTCCCAGGTTCAAAAATGCACAGTTCATACAATGCGTCCCAGGTCCAAAAACGCACAGTTCATATGGAGCCCAACTCTGCGTCCCAGGTCCAAAAACACACGGTTCATGCAGAAACCAACTCTGCATCCCAGGTCCAAAAACGCACAGTTCATGCAGAATCCAACTCTATGTCCCAGGTCCAAAACGCAGAGTTCATCTCTGTACAGTGCGACCTGTGCGTTTTCAGCCTAAAACAGGCCCAACTCTACATTTCAGGTCTAAAACGCAGAGTTCGGGCCAAGAACGCTGTTTTCAGTGTTTGACTCGTTCAAGCATGATTTGAACGGTTCCAGAACCGTTTTCTCCTCATAATTTGAGGGGATCACTACCATATTAAACCCTCATTAAGGAGAGATTTAAGGGGAGGTTACACCCCTAAATCCCCTATAAATAGTGGGAAACTCAATGGAGTTCGGGGCTCTTTTTGGCTGACTTTTTGGGGATCCTTGATCGGGCATCTTGGAGCTTTCTGCAGCAACAAAGTCCTTGGAGCATTCTCTTGGCTTATTAACCGAACTTTCGGTTCAAATCAACTCTTTTTCAAGAGTTCAAACTCATTCAGAGTTAAACTTGATCTGAGTTATCAAGTCGTCCAGAGTTTCCAACTTGCTCTGCAAGTTCTTCTAAACTCGGTCAGAGTTTCAAATTTGCCACACAAGTTCTCCACAATGTCAAATCGTGAGGAGAAGACCACGTTCCAGTGAATCAAGACGTTCGGATCGTCAACGGAGAGCAAACTCGACGCGAGCATTCGAAGGAGGCACTCCATCGCCACCATGAAGAACCCATAATTAAACAAAGGGGAGAATCCTGATCACTCTCCTCTCTTTTGTAATTAGGAAATCCAATTGTAATCGAGATTAAGAGAGTTGTAATCATTCTTTTTCTAAGCAGTTAGAGAGAATAAATCAAATACGATTCTTTCATTATTTTTCTTATTACAAATTTTCCACCAAACAAGAGGTGACACTGGGAGGATATAGGATAACAGCCAGGCAGATAGAGGATACAGTGGATTATGAGATTTAGGAGCAGGGTCATGTTCAGGAGTCTATTGTAACGAATAGATCTAGAAGGGTGATTCATCGACCAGCTAGATATAATGATGTCATGGTCGCATATGCATTATCAGTGAAGGTCGTTAATGATATGGTTCCATCCACATTCAGGGAGGCAGAGTCTAGCCGCGATTCGATCAGGTGGAGGGAAGCTATGGAGGAGGAGATGCGGTCTCTTCAGAAGAACGACACTTGGGAACTTGCAAGGCTACCTAAGGGTAAAAACGCTATTGGTTGCAAAGTGGGTATATACAAAGAAAGAGGGATCTTCTATTAAGGACATTAGGTACAAAGCCAGATTGGTTGCCAAGGGATATGCACAGCTTGAGAGTGTTGATTACAACAAAGTATTTTCACACATTGTGAAGCATTTGTCGATTCGGATTTTATTAGCATTGGTGACACATCTGGATTTGGATTTGGTCCAGATGGAAGTGAAGACAACATTTCTACACAGAAATTTAGATGAGGAGATCTACATGACACAACCCTTAGGATTCAAAGCTGTAGGAAAAGAAGATTTCGTGTGCAAGCTGAAGAAGTCTCTTTATGGATTGAATCAATCGCCGCGACAATGGTACAAGAGATTCGACAACTTCATGATTGGTCATGGATACACGAGGAGCCCATATGACCCATGTGTTTACATGCACAAGCTACATGATGGTGAGCATATATATTTGCTTTTATATGTTGATGATTTGCTTATTGCTTCCAGGAATTCTTCGGCTATTCGAAAGTTGAAAGAGGAGCTGTCATCCGAGTTTGAGATGAAGGATCTTGAGAAACAAAGAAGATATTGGGTATGGAGATCGAGAGAGACAGGATGAATGGGCGATTGAAGCTTACGTAGAGGAGTTATTTACAGAAGATGTTGAAGAAATTCAGCTTTGATGGTAATGTAAAAGTAGTTAGCACTCCGTTGGCTCCCAACTTCAAGCTTTCAGCTAATATATCACCTGTTTCAGTTGAGGATAGAGATTATATGTCGAAGTTCTATATGCCAGTGTAGTGGGCAGCTTGATGTATGCAATGTTGTGTACGAGGCCAGATTTGTCACAGGCCGTGAGCATAGTATCGAGGTACATGCACGGGCCCGAGAAGGGTCATTAGGAGGCCGTGAAGTGGATTCTACGGTATGTTAACGTCACTATGGATGTTGGTATGATTTTTTAGAAGAGTGAGAAGAATGGGCAGGATTGTATTGGCTACATGGATTCAGATTATGTGGGGGATCTTGACAAGCGTTGGTCTACTTCAGGATATGTGTTTACATTGGCAGGAGCACCGGTATGTTAGAGATGTACACTTCAGTCTACAGTGGCTCTCTCTACTACAGAGGCAGAGTATATGGCGGTGGTTGAAGCTGTTAAGGAGGCTTTGTGGTTGCGTGGATTATTGGAGGACTTGGGGATTGCACAGGAGACATTTCGGATATATTGTGATAGCATGTCGGCTATCTATTTGGCAAAGAACCAGGTTTATCATGCACGCACGAAGCACATTGATGTTAAATTCCACTTTGTTCGTGACATTTTGGATGATGGAGATGACATATTGGAGAAGATTCACATGAAGGACAACCCTACGGATATGTTGACTAAAGTCGTTTCAGGTGTGAAATTTGGTCATTGTTTGAAGCTATTGAACATTCTTCAGTGTTGAGGGCCTTTGGAGGCCATTTGGGTAAATTACGTTCGGCTTGATTCCTTGGACAAGAGATACGTAGGCAGTCTTTTCGATGCAGCCGGTTGGATTTGTTGATTTTGATGGGGGAAGATAGTTTGAGCTCTCATTTGGGTTCCTGACTTGCTGTGGATTGAGTCCGTTGCCGTGGGTTATTTCCACTTCGTCCAGGACGCAACAAGTGGGATATTTGGATGATTTGGTGTCAGCTCAGTTTTGGTAGAAACGTTTGCTGAGGTGGAGAATTAAAGAAATGGCGAGCATAGCGACGAAGACCGCAAGAAAAGATGAAGAACATGTTTTAGGTGTTGTGCGGTCGACCACGTGTGGCGCGGCGGTTGACTGTAAACATTCACGAGGATGAGTTATGTTCTATATCAGGTCGCGGTCGACCGCGTGTGGCGCGACGGTCGACCGCCAAAAGTCCAGAGACTTAGGAAAGTTTCTGTCATTTTCGCGGTCGACCGCGCCTGGCACGACGGTCGACCGCGAGTCGGGTCTGAGTTGGGCTGTTGGTTTTCTGTTCCATTTCATTTTGAGTTGATATATATTCCTAATCCTGATTAATTAGGGTTAAGCAATGACGTTTTAAGCAGTCTTTGAGAGGGGATTGTTGCATCCAATTGTGAGACATTTGTAAAAGATCTAAAGGCTTTGTTTTAGGGTTTATTTGGTGAGGTTTGTAACTCTATATGTATTCTCTTGATTTCTAATAGTAAGAACTCCCCCTGCTTGCCCCATGGACGTAGGCAATTTGCCGAACCACGTAAAATTCGTTTGTCTTGCTGTGGTATTATGTTTGGCTTATTGGTTGTGATTTATCTCGTTCTTGTTCGTGTGATTTCGAGCTCCGCTGCGCACAACACTCATGTCATAAGCGAGAAGCTAGAAACTTTAGAAAATAAACAAAATAATTTTTATTTTATTTAGATTCACTAAATAAACTATAATATGAATTTTAAGCTCAGTTTCATTTCTCTTATTAACAAAAAGAATATAATAATGTTTTACATACATAAAAAGATTTACATACTTTTTGATAAATTCTTATATTTTTTATCACATGCATTATGTATGTATATCTTTTACACAAAAATACTATAATACACATTAACTAATAATAACATAATTAACTTTGAGAACGGCTATTTGGATGGAAATATATTTGCAATGTGCCAATATACTAGTATAAAGAACCAAATAACATGTTGACTTTTAAAACCTAGAAAGATCCTCTTTATAGTTGGTAAGTATCGTTAAAGTGAAATGGATCCTCTCTAATATCAAAAAATAATTGAGAATTAGGGACGGATTCATTCTCTCCAAAAATCGATTAGTTTCCTATCAGAACGCCCAACACCATGCACGCATCATTCTCAGCCTTAACTGGGAGAGTATATGGAGGCGCTTTGGTAATACAACACCAATGAATGGCTGAGATTGTCTCGCACTATGTGGTGTTCTGATTGTAAATGTACTCTCCAAAATCACTTGCAATAAAAGAATTGCACCCCAAAATACACCAAAGAAATTTTTTGTCTCAATTTTGAGGGATAGCTTTGTGAAAAGAATATAATCTGACCCCTACTGCCCTAGTAAACCCTCCAAATCTAACTCTTGCAACCTATAGGAATACTATCCCTTTGTGTATTTATTTCAAAGATGGGTTTGATTTTACGGCCTGACCAAAATAATTGTGGCAAAAGCTTTTCCTATAATGATTTTTATTAAAAATAACAACTTAAGAAATAAAATGAGAAATAAAATAATTGACTTAATGATTGCTCAGTGGAATATATTAAAAAAGATGTGTTTGATAATATTACCAATGACGAGATTATACGCTTTTTTCAATATATGAAAATTCGTCAGGGAAAGTTGTAAAATTTACTGCTTTTGTAGTAACGCCAAATTCAAGAAATTTTACTAATTATACAGTAACACCACATTCAAGAAATTCTAGAATTTCACAAATAATCCATTTTCTCAGTCATATAACTAGATTCAGATCCTTTCACATTAGGTGGTAATTGAAGAGGGTCCAATTACTCTATTTCACCATCTATTCTAATCTCAGTGGATATAATAAAACCAATAGAATTTCTATTATTGCAATAATGATTTTCACAATAGTTTTCAAAATAATAATTGCAATTTTATGTGGTTTTATCTCGTTCCTTGAAATCAGAATAAATAGTAAGAATTGGAGTGACTGGACTTTCTCTAGTTATTATCTAGTATTTAGGTATTTGTCCATCATTAATATTAGTGGCAGAGCTAGAACCCATAAGACAGTGGGGGCAAAAAATTATAAAAAAATAAAATTTTAAATCACTAAAATAAATTTATAAATTCCAACATCAAAAGAAAGGACATTTTCCGATTGTCCTCCACATGTTTTGATCTTACTAGCAAAGTGCACGTGTGTTGCACGGGGGCATATTTGTTCAATATTGAAACTTTTAAATATGGACCGTAAAATGATGAATCGATGATTTAGATTTTACCAATATTCATGTAATTAAGCTGGTTTAGATTTTATCAATATTCATGAAACCTAAATAAAGGACGTAAGAAGAGATTTGTGTGCTAAGACTCTTAGAGAATTAGAATGACCAATAGCTAGAAGGACCTGAATGTATAGGGGGTAATGATACAAAAAAAAGGAACAATTCATATCATAATTTAAATTTAATTACCTTGTCAAAGTCTATATTAATCATTAACATCTAACATACAAACAAGAGGGTCGAATTTACTAAATAGCGGATATCCGACATGGATTAATAGAGTGAAAAAAATTACAACCCTATGCATGAACAAACTTATTCTGTAAACACAATAGCAATATTAAAAGATGATCTAATATTAGAGATGGGAGACTCATCTTTGCTCAATTTACACAAAGGTTCAAGCTATTTAAGGAAATGCTAATTAATAAGAGCTTTCCCAAATAAATTTCTTAAGCCTAAAACTAAAATTGACATGTTTGAATGATGGTGATATATCATGAGAAGAGACTTTTCACTTGTTAAAGTTCCGTGACAATTATAAGAGAGATTGATTATGTCGTTCATATGTCTTTTATCAATCTCTAGTTCACAACTTAGCACTGAATCATTGTGATAGCATTTTCATAGAAATCTATTCCATCTTTGATGTTATCCTAAGCACTTCATTTCTCAGAAATAGAAGTCGGATGGTTGGAAGAAGAGGAATAGAGAGAAATAAATGGGAAAATGTAACATATAAAAATGAGTAATTAATTAAAAGGTAAAAAGCCAAAGCTTAAGAAGATATTCACTTTAATAGTTAGGGTTTATTTATAATAAAAATATAATATTTATCTTGGATGCATGTAAATATGATGATGGTTGTAGTATTTATTTAACGTTTTTGTCTGAAATCATGGTAAGAAAGTTTATTTTATACTTTTCACTGTAACATCAAAAGGATAATACAAGTGGCCTAATGCATTCCCAATCGTGCCCTACTTCATGATATTAGCATCATAGATTTTTTGGATACAATGTGTTTTCAAATTACACTGTGAAATACATTTAGGAGGTTAAATTTTAAATGTATTTAATCTACTAAGATTTTAAGATACATGTGTTCGTTTTAGTCTTTTTATAATACATTTTGAAATTTGAGTGATCCCAATGTCTCCAAAAGAAAACTAATCACCAAATTAATTGTAGAAATTTAAATCATACCAAATTGATTCATTTATACAATAAACAAATTTCGAAACACATTTTCAAAATTCCTATTGAATTATAGAGGAACATACGATGCTAACAAGTGCTTGAGTAAATTTGATCCTCGAAAGAAGTCGACATCTTATGCTCTATCAAATTTCCTATTCTAATCCAAGTGGAGTTCTAGTTGAGCTTTTCTTTTGCAATTGTATGATGTTGACTTAGTAGATATTATGGTGAGTGGGAGAAAATGTATGAGCTAATTTATGTTAGGTCTCATGTTATGCGCCTACATCTTCTAATCTTGTTTTGATGATTACAAACAATTCTTAATATTATTTATCTAGTATTTATGTTTTATTATTAGGCATTCTAGACAAACAATAGGTTGGAGGTTGGATGGTTTGAGCCTTCACGATCACATCAAATGGAGGTTGGCGGAATATCGGTATGAAGCCATTATTCATCAAGTCATATTCAAGATCAAGCTTCATTCGCAACCAAGTCAGAGCTTATTTAAGATCAAGATCATCACTTGGTATATTAGTTTAGGTTTTATATTATGTGTGTTAAATACTTCAAGCTCAATCATATACACACATACACATTTTGTTTATATATATATATATATATATATATATATATATATATATATATATAT
>BQKN01062840.1:5984-35664 GCA_022839385.1 Asparagus kiusianus | reverse complement strand
TATAGACTTAACAATCATAATATACATCTTCTATTAAGTCTATAAAACCAGTTTATGAAGTTTCAAAACATGGTGTAGTCAAAATGTTAAAACAAGTATGTTTACATTTTCATGTTTTGGACTATTTTATAAAATAAAGAGATTTCTCATTTGGGAGGTGATTTTTGAAAACCAGTTTTTGTAGCATGTGTATTATCATGTCTACAATTATTTTCTAAAGTTTTACATTTTTTTGAATTAGTTTGCTATTTTTAAAAGCAGTTTAAAAATTAGATTTTTTGTTTCAGTCAGGCTGAAAACCTGTTATCAGTCGACTGATGAAATTAGTCAACCGATCAGTCGACTAAAAAAAGTATCTGCAATTCAAAAAGTTTCTATTTTGTTTTGGTTGACTGACCAGTCGACTGATGAGGTCATCAGTCGACTGATAAGGTTCGTCAGTCGACTGATGAGCTGGAAAATGCCTCCAACGGTCAGCTCATCAGTCGACTGATGCATCCCGTCAGTCGACTGACCTGCTCCAACGGCTATATTTCCAGCCTTTGTTATTTTATCATTTTTGCTAGTTTTTCTTGGGTTTTGTGCCTTTGTTTTTCTTCCTATATAAACCCCTATTGTTCTCATCAGAATCAAGTTTTTTTAAGAGGGTTTTTAACAAGAGTTTTAAGTGTTTAAAAGTTTGTTTCTCAAGTTTAAGTTTGGTGTTTGAGTTTACAAAGAGGAGGCCTGCATTTTCAATTGAGGAATTCATCATTAATCTTCTTCAACCTCTTTGTGATTATAGAGAAGTTTTTCTAACTCTTTTCTCTAGCAATTTTATTATTGATTTTTATATTCTTATTATTGCTAGTTTGTTAATTGAGTTAGATTTTATTTATACTCATTTTATCACACACACCCTATTTGAGCTTGTAGCATTTCATACATCATATATTGGGTTGTGGGATTGTGATTTTTGAGATTGAGTTTACATTTAGTTCTTACCTATTGTAGAGAAAATTTTATTGTATTGTGCTTAATTATGAGCTACACGTTGTATCATACTTGTACACCGAGAGGAGTGTGTGGTGAGAGACGTGGTTGTCCCAAGAGGAGTGGCGTCGGTAGTAATGCCTAGAGGTAGGTCGTAATTCAGAGCACTTGAGAGAAACACGGGCCAGAGACCAACACTTAGAGGGTGTAGAGTGTGAGTGCAATTGTGTGTGTTGTAAAGTTTTCGGTGAACTAGAAAACTGAATTGTGGGGTGTAAGCGTTGTTCGGGTGAGCATAGAAAACCCGATTGTGATAGTGGAGTTCTCCCCAGGAGTGGGGAGCGGAGACGTAGGACGGAAGGTCCGAACTCCGTGATCATATCTTGTGTTTGTGTTTGTCTTTGCGCACTATCACTTGTTTATTTACTCTTGTTCATATATCCTTGCATATATCAAATTGAATATCAATATTGTTAGGATATATTTGTTAAATAATTTTAATCAGTATTAATATCTAATAAGATTAGCAATAACCCTATTCACCCCCCTCTAGGGTTCTTTCAATTCATACTCAATAGATGAAAGAGAAGTTACATAAAAATAAAATGTGTTGTTTGTTAGTTAATTCGGTTCATTGTTTATGCATTAATTCTAATTGAATTTTAAAAGTCTAGACTCTACATCTTGTTATTATAATTATTTGATTAACTTTGTCTTATACTATTGTGTGACTGATTAGGAAGAAATTTATAGTCTTGAGTAAAATTTTGGACTCGTTAGCAGTTGGTGCTCAAAAGACCCAAAGTAATAGAGAATGAAGTACATCATTCTCTAATTCTACCTTATGTGGTTTCTACAAAACTCCGGTCCTCCCATGGCTTAAACTTTGATGTCCCTCCAATATAGTTGCTTCAACTTCTTAGATAGGAGAGTAGGTTGCAAGCCCCCTAACATGTAACTAAGGTAGCCCGAAAAGTAAACATTGACATTCTAAAATTCTAAATATAGACATAACCATTTGATGTAGTATTAGATTTATAAACTATTGATAATGATTATATTCTTGACCAAATATTCTTGGGAGAGTATGAGGTGCATTTAATAAAGAGTTATGAATAATTATTTAAGGATTAACTATAACCAATGGTATAATTGCAAATTATCAAAATTTAAAAGGGCAAAATAGGAAATTAAAAGTTTTGACATGGATATTCTCTCTTATCAGTATAGAAACGAATAGATAATAGATAGATATAGATGTGGCTTTTTTAATGGAATATTATGCAAAATATTTTGAATATATAAAGTCTAAGATATTTTACTTTATTTTCACCAAGATCGTCCTAGTCCTCTTCGAGTTGCATCATCCTTTTGCTTTTTGGACTTTTCTCTTAAGACCAATGGCCCAGGAGGATAAGAATATGAGGGATTTGATTAGAGATAATTGGGATAGGAGTAGGTTTGATTAATGGATATTGGGGTTTAACTAAATGGGCCATATCAAAGTCGATTGCAATTAATTAAAAAATCAATTGTATTAAACAATAGAATCCCTATTTAAGTACATGCCACACGATAATAAAAAGTATAATTTATTAAATTTAGAAATGGACTAAATGAAATTAAATTTTAAATCAATTATAGAAGTCATGTTCTAAAATATCAACACTAGTACAAAGGACGCCTGCCCCAACGGTTGTAACCATTGAGGTAGGTAGTGTCCCTAACTGTACTCAGACCGTTGCGACAGAAAAATGACCTGTTGCTGCAAATAGCGTTGGGTCTGAAACGACCTCAACGGGTGAAAACTCTACACCAACGGTTCAACCTGTTGGTACTAGTAAATAATTAATAATTATCCAAAAAATTTTAAATTATAAAAACACAGCACCAACGGTTCTAACCGTTGGTGCAAGACTCATCACCAACGGTTGTAACCGTTGGTGAAAGTCTCAACAACAACGGTCTAAACCATTGGTGCACAACAAAATCATCAACAGTTTAAACCGTTGGTGCAAGTTTCGTGCATCAACAATTTCGAAACTTGCACCAATGGTCCCAACCATTGGTGCTTATGTTTTTTATTTTTTTCACTTTTACTGATTCCTCCTGCCATGTTTACATATAATTCATTTCCCACAAAAAAATATATAATATACCTGTTCACAACATATATATTCCCACACATAAAACCAAAACAAAAGATTGACTAGAATCAGAATACAACAACTTATAAATTACTCAAGCCCCAAACATAAAGAGGATATCTGAAATATACAAATGTCTTAAGTATGTTAATTAAAAGTACAAGTCACATCTGACTTAATCGATCGAAAATAATCAGCAAAAGCTTTGCGAATGTCCTCCTCACTATAGCCCTACGTAAAGCCCCCTAAGACACCCACATCATGCCTCCTAATTAACTAGCAAGAGGGTTTCATGTTGAAATATCTTGAGGAGAATATTGAGCAGCAGATGTAGAACCCTGAGCATCAGGAGAAGGATGAGCAAAAGTTGGTGGCAGGAACAACAAGTGTTGGACGAGTGGTCTGAGAATCAATTAGTAAAATAATACATGTAATTAATTGAATTCACACTATTCACACTATTAGATTAAAAAATAAGAGCTACCTCCATCACGAAGAGAGAAGACTACACACACAACGTAATATTGGAAAAATCAACCATCTCTTGATAAATGGCTTTTATTTTCATAATTCAATGACTCACATTGTTAATACATTCATATTCGCCAGAAAAGTAGACATCTATAAGTTATATATGAAGGTAGGTACATAGTTATATCATAAAGATACAAAACTGCAACAGTTTTGCAATATGCTAGAATTATAACTAGTTTATCCTGACACATAAGTATTACGCTATTATAATTATTAAGCTTCATTTGGATTCCCTACATTGGCTAAATAAACAGCAAGGATTGGGAATAATAGAAACCCAATATTGCTATTAGAATTTAGAACTATTAACTCTTTTTAAGCATCACACTTTTATTTGAAAGTAGTTTTTCGGAATTAAAATTAAGATCCAGGACCATGATATCACACTTTTAAGAGGTGTTAAGCTTAAGAAGGGCCACCAGCAACTACACATGAAGCTCTCCTACCATGAATCGTTTGTTTTATTTTCTTTCTGCATTGTAGTAAATGATATTATAGAACCATCAGAAGCAAATAACTTGTTTGAACTCCTACGTATCTTCTTTCACAACTCACACTTGCCAGCACAGCTTTGCAAAATGGTCCATCACTGCTAGAATATTGGCTAGACACAGACTCATAACTTCCTACAGGTAGAGTTCGCTGGCATAAACTGGACAGAGGACTATCTATCGATCATCTGCTATAGCACCAACCATTGATATGGAAAAAAGTAACAGGATTTATTCTTTCCTTATTTCCTTCCTTTCATTTTTCTTTGATCTCTAGATTCCAATCATGTTTGAAGAACAATAATAATAACAATAAAAGAGAAATGATCCTGTGACGAACCGGGTGAATATAGGAACCTTATCAGCTGACAACTAGGAGGAGTGTGGGTTTAAAGAAAATAAATCAGTGTCTCTAACTTGAAACACATCATCCTAAATTTAGAAGCTTGTCCATGTAACTTGAATCAAGACGTACGGACACATGAATAATGCTTCCTATATTCCTAGTTATGGTCTAATTTCGTGTTGAAATTATAATTTACAAAATACATGCATGCATAGCTACCATTTAGTGCATGAAAGCCAACAAAGTTTGTAATACGGATGTATTAGTGAGAGTGCAAGGGAATGCGATAATATTGAGGGTTTTTTTGCATCGTACTAGTTGGGTAAGTCGTTCCATTTTGGACTTAAGCTCGCCCATCTTGCGAAGGACATCAGGAGGAGTGACAAATATCGGAGTGGAGGAAGCTCGGCCATCCTATATTTGTCTCCCAATACGATAGTTCAAAGAAAATACTTTTCTTATTCCATCCTTATGGCTTTTCCTGTCTTCCCTTTACTTTTTCAAAAACCATATTTTCATAATCATTCCATTGAGCAAGTATATCCTCTCCAGATAAGGAGACTGAAGCCTTTCGGTGCTCTGTAGTACCATCAAAGTGAACATCATCATCCCTATAGAGATGGTCTTCTTTCAACATACATCGATGACCATAATAACATATCTTTTTGCTAAAAGGCAACCATGTCGATGTTGTATCCACGTGGCAATAAGGACATGCTTTATAACCATGTACAAAATATCCTGATAGCATTCCATATGCAGGAAAATTGTTAATTGTCCATATTAAGGCTACATGCATTATGAAGGTTTCCCCTTTATTTGCATCATATGTCTCCACACCATCAATGAATAATGACCGTAACTCTTCGATGAGAGGTCAAAGATAAACGCCGATATTATTTCCTAGTGAACTGGGTCCATCAATTAGAAGATGCATCATAAAATATGATTTATCCATAGCCAACCACAGTGAGAGATTATAAATCATTATTACAACCGGCCATGTGCTGTGTGGATTACCATTAAAACTAAAGGGGCAAAAACCATCACTAGCTAGTCCGAGCCTGATATTACGAGGATTCTAACTAAATATTGGATGTAACTTGTCGAAATTCTTCCATGTAGGTGAATCTCTCGGATGACTCATTTTTCCATCTTCGCTTGGAAGAGCACGATCATGCTAGGTCATTGCCACCGCTATCTTCTTACACTTGTAAAGTCTCTGCAGCCTCTGTGTAATAGGAAAGTATCGTACTACCTTGAGAGGTATGTCATTCTTGCTACTATGTGCTCTCTTCTTATATCTGGACACCCCACAAGTAGGACACTCTTTCTTATATGAGTTTTCTTTCTAGTAAAGTACACAATCATTGGGACATGCATGAATCTTCTCATAATTTATACCCAAATTAGACATTATCTTTTGAGCTTCATACCAACTATCAGGGACATTGTTCCCAAGAGGTATATAATCTTTCAGGAATTTTAGAAGTATCGTGAATGACTTGTTGCTCCATTTATTTATACACTTAATCTGGAAAAGTTGAATGAACCATGACAGCATGGAATGTTTTGCATTCTCATAAACTGGTCTCCTAGTATCATTCATGTACTTCTCATACTCATCTACATATTGTTCTTGTCTGGGAGGACTATCTTCAACATGATTAGGGTCACCGAAAGCAACCTCTACTATTTCCTCCATCTCCTCGTTCGGAAACAAGTTAATATCGTCAACATCTTCTTCTTGTTCTTCTTCTTCTTCTCAGTCATTAATAGGAGTTAGAATTTCTCCATGATATACCCAAGTTGTATAACCTCTAATAAAACCATACTTAACAATGTGAAGTTCTACATCTTCCTCCTTATGATGCAAGTTAATTCCCACAATGGATGTACGAACAAAGAATCATGCCATGTTGAATCCTATCGTGTTCATGTACAAAGTTCATAAAAGAAGCAACTCCTTCAATGAACTCAGGCTTTATGCATTTTTCATGATTCACATATATCCAGTCCTTAACCCTGATATAGTCACAGGCCATGATAACCTAACCAAGATAGAGTTAGTGATAACAACTCCTAAATTAAGTACACTTGCATCAATTTTCAAAAAATTATAAAAACTATATAGTTTGGTATAAATAAATTTTATTTACTTGTTTAGATTTAATCACAATTTCCATAAATATGAAACATGCCTAGTGCATCAAATATTCATTGTGTATTAAATTTTCACTAGGCTTCTATGGTGAATTTGGTGTCTATGAAGGTTAGTCTCATGCATTCAAGAAAATAAGTTAGAAATGGGTCATAAGAAAGTGGATCAATCAAATTTGACGAGACCAATGAATGAAAAATTCATGTGAGCATCAAAATTTTTTGGTGTTATTATGAATGCACACAAGCTTATAGATAATTTCGATCAATTAAAATCTCACTAATTGCTTGAATAGGGCTGGTGACTTGCTAGGTCCCAACCACTCAATCAACTTCATCTGGGTTCTAAACTCTAGAAGTTGACAACTCTCAGCCTAACCCCTAACCTTAATTAAACCAGTACAAGACAGAAAAATACCAAAGTTACAAGAGAGAAAGATATCAATTGTATGTATTTATAACCTAAATAAGACAAAGTTAGTGATAACCCCTAAAAGCATGCTTGCATATATAATTTATAAATAAGATTGTTCAGCAAAGAGGAACACTAGTCTGGAATGAAATGTTTATGTACATATTTCTCTTGCAGGAATTTTATCAAGCATTAGGCTTAATCTTGTTAGCCTCATGGTTATGAGCCTACTCTTTAATCTTGTTTTGATAATTACAAACAATTTATAATATTTTATTGTGTGTTGATTGCTTACATTTGTTTTGTAAGGTTATCCACACAAATATCGAAGTCGGAGGTTGATTGGACTTGCGCGTACACGATCATATCCATTGGAGGATGGAAGGAACATGGATTGAAGCTGTCGTAATTCAAGTCAAGATTCATATCGCTTCATCCCCATAAACCAAGACAAGCAAATTGAAGATTAATTACTTGGGTATAATATTTTAGGTTTATACTTTGTGTGGTTATACTTAAAGCTCAAATTATACATACACAGTGCTTTTGTTTCATTGTTTTCGTTTTAAGAAAATAATGTATTTGAGAAAATAATGTGTTTGTGGATTATTAGTGATACTATTTTACATCTTCTCATAAGTCTATAAATCCATTCAAAAGAATTTTCAAGTTTGTTTGAAATTGTTTCATCAAAAACTAAGTATTTGATGTTTTTGTCTTTTCAACCGGTTTGTAAAATAAATGAGTTTCTCATAAATGGGGAATGAAATTTCAAAAATTATTTTTCTAATATGTTCTATTAAATGTTTATAACCATTTACCAAAATTTTATTATTTTTTGAGTTGATTTACTATGTCAAATTGATTTTACAAAATCGAGTGTTTCAACAGTTTTTAGAATCTGTAATATCTGTTTTAAAATAGTCATTTCTCACAAATAGGAAGTTATATTTAAGAAATTCTTTTCTATCATGTTTATCTACATGCTTATAAACTTTTCTCAAAACTTCATAATTTTTGGAGTTTATTTACTATTTTTAATCAATTTTATAAAGCCAGATACGTAAAATTCTAGAAACTGTCAAAACCTGAAACTGCCAACTTTATAAGTCGACTTACACCTGTAATAAGTCGACTTATAGTGTCTTTTCAGCTTATAATGGTTAGTTCTGATTTTTGTGAGTTTTTAGGGGTTTTTTGGCTAGTTTGGGAGGCTATAAAAAGCCATCTTCTCTCGTTCTTTTGTCATGCATGTTTAGGGGAGTTTGAAAAGAGTTTATTTCAAAGTTTTAAGTGTGTTTAAGTTTGGTTTTCAAGTTGGTTTATGTGAAGAAGTTTACATAAGAGGAGGAGATCAATTCTTTGGTGTTTGAGCTTCAATCTCTCATCTCTCTCATCTATCTCACTCTTGTTTTCCGAGAAGTTTTCTCTAAACTTAATTTCTAGTTTTATATGTTTATATTTGTTGATTATTCATTTTATTAAGCTAGATTTTATATTGAGTTTAGTTTTGTTATTCCTCATTGATCACAGACACCACCTTGAACTTTTAGTATTTCACATTAAGTTTAATTTGGTTGTGGTGTGAGATTGTATCATTGAGTGTGAGCCTACATTGAGTTCTCATCAATTGTAGAGCACAAATCTTTTTACTTGGGCTTAATTGTGATACACTTTGTAATACACTTGTATACTAAGAGGAGTGTGTAGTGAGAGACGGGGTCGATTTCAAGAGGAGTGATATTAGTAGTAAAGCCTAGGGAGAGGTTATAAATCCGAGCACTTGAGGAAGGCGACACGGGCTAGAGACCACACTTAGAGGGTGTAAAGTGTGATTGCAAGAGTATGAGTTGTGAAAATTTTCGGTGAGCTAGAAAATCGAGATTGTGAGGTGTAAACGTTTTCGGTTAGCGTTGAAAACCGGTTGTGATAGTGGATTCTCCCTGGGAATGGGGAGCGGGGACATAGGTCGGAAGGACCGAACTCCGTGATCATTTTCTTGTGTTTGCATTGCTCATTTGTCCACTGTTGGGCACAGATTCACGCCCTCACACCGCAGAAGCGATATCACCTGAGAGATAGCTATGGCTTTTTTTGTCACAAAAGCACAAGCCAACATCTATATTCTCGTTTCTCAAAGGAAACCAGAATAGAAAGTGAAATATCTCAACAAAGTAAAATATACACTCTTCCTCTCATCAGTTCTAGGACTGAATTGTTGAGGGAACCTACAAGAAATAGCAAACATAGTAAAAATAATAAAGACTCAAGATTTACGTGGTTCGACAAACTTGCCTACGTCCACGGGAGGGGGTGAGGGGAGATTCTACTTTGAGAAGAACACCGACGACTTGTACAATCCACAAGCTCGTCTCAAAGAAAAGATCTGATTATTTTACCCAAAAGAAATTGATTTTTCTCCTCAAAATATCTCCTTTTAGATCTGCTTTCTTCTCAGAACAGCCGCCAAAAAACCTCATTTTTCCTGCATTTTCACTACGCACAGCCGACTAGGAACTCTCTCAATCTGCCCTTTCCCACTGCAACAAAACCTAGGAACCCATATTCTATTTATAGTAAACAGAAACATAGGGAACGGATCAACATGGGCTTGCTGTTCACGTGTCTGCGCCTGCTATCTTTTTACACGCAAAAAAAGCTCACATGATCGCTATCTCCTCACGCGAGAAAAGAGAAGCTCACGCGGCAAAGCTTCTCACACGCTTCCCAAGACACGTGATGTGTTTCGCTAAGCTACTGCTGCACCGCTCATAATTCTCCACCTCGTACATCATTTGATAAAGCTCAAATGTTAGACGAACACCATAAGAACACCGCCCGTGAACACAAACCAGGACAAAACCAGGCCAAACCAGCCGCGCCACTTTACCACGGCTGCTTACGTACCCTCCACTGGGATCAAGCTAACCGTAGTTCAGAGACTTGTTCTCCATATAATTTGTCTCAACCTCACCACATCACCACCCTTTAGGGTCATGCCCTTCCAAGCAAATCAACACGGGCTGATATGAAGCAAGTCCAAGCAATGCTTAAACTTACTACCTGTGACCACCTTGGTTAACATGTCTGCGGGATTCTCATTCGTATGCACCTTCATGTGAGAAATATCACCTTCCTCTATGATATCCCGCACGAAATGATACCTGACATCGATATGCTTGATACGAGCATGATGAACTTGATTCTTCACCAAGTGAATCGCACTCTGACTGTCGCACCATAAGTTCATGTTCTGCTGCTCAATCCCAAATCGTCTAGAAGACCCCACAACCATAATGCTTCCTTCACTCCCTCTGCCATGGCCATGTACTCGGCCTCTGTACTAGAAAGTTCCACTGTAGCCTGTAACATCGATCGCCAACTAACTGGAGCTCTATGTATCTTGAATATATAACTAGTAGTAGATTGTCGTTTATCTAGATCACCCGCATAATCATAGTCCACAAACCCATCAATCTGACATGTATCTCCACAAAAACACAGACCCATATCCTCGGCACCTTTCAAGTACCTCAAGATCCATTTCATTGCTTCCCAGTGCGTCTTTCCCGGATTCACCATGAACCTGCTGACCACACTAACCGCCTATGAAATATCTAGGCGTGTACACACCATGGCGTACATCAAACTGCCAACTGCACTAGCATAAGAAACACGCTCCATGTGTATCTTATCTTCCGCTGTAGTGGAAGATTGTTTACCTGAAAGCCTAAAGTATGGAGCCAATGGAGTCGCCACCGACTTTGCACTTTGCATCCCGAACCTTACGATCACGCGCTCTATGTAGCTCTTCTGACTCAAGAACAATCGACGATTCGCCCACTCTCTTCTAATCTCCATACCCAATATTTTTTTAGCAGCGCCCATGTCCTTCAACTCAAACCCTTTACCAAGTTGAGATTTCAGCCTATCTATCTCCACCTTGCTCTTTGAAGCAATAAACATGTCATCCACATACAAAAGGTGATAGATTTAATCACCTCTATGAAGATTCCGAGTGTAAACACAACAATTATAATCGCTTTGGGAAAACCCATGTTTTAGCATGAAGGAGTCAAATCGTTTATACCACTGTCGAGAAGATTGCTTCAGTCCATAGAGTGAATTCCTCAAGCGATATACATGATGCTCCTTATCCTCAACCTTGTAGCCCTCAGGTTGATGCATGTAGATCTCTTCATCTAAGTCTCCGTGCAAGAAGTCCGTTTTAACATCGAGTTGTTCCAACTCAAGATCACCATGAGCAACAATACTCAATAGCACCCGAATAGAAGTGTGTTTCACCATCGGAGAAAATATCTTATTGTAATCCACACCCTCTCTTTGTGCAAACCCCTTAGCTACTAGCCTCGCCTTGTACCTTGTACCACCGAGCTCTGAAGGAACTTCCTTTCTCTTATACACTCACTTACGACCAATATCTTTTCTTCCTACAGGCAATGGTACCACCTCCCATATTTGGTTCTTCCAAAGAGATTCTATCTCCTCCTCCATCGTAGCCAATCAACTCTCACTATTCTTATCCCGAATAGCTTCCTTGAAGAAGATCGGCTCATCTTCCTCCATCGAGAGTGTGTATTCAATCAAATTAACCTGCCTATAGTGTTTCAGAGGTTAATCAACCCTTAGCTTCTGTACCTGCTTGTATGCTCACCTTGGCATAGTGGAAGCCAAACTATCCTCAAGCTACTGTTGTTATAGTGCTTGTGTATTCTCCTACCGAACCTCCTCTTGTTCAAGCTCATCATCTACCTGATTTCCCACTTGAACATGACTAGAACCTGGTTAGTCTTTAGGTTCTATCTTAATAACCTGGGACTTTTAAGTACCAACAATCTCAACACCATCATCCTTGGGCGCCCTAGTAATCATGGATTTCTCATCAAAGGTAACATCCCTGCAGATCACAAACTTCGAATCTTCTGTACACCAAAGGTGATAGCCTTTTACACCCTTTGCATACCCTAAGAAAATTACCTTCTTGGCCCTCGTGTCAAGCTTTCCATCATTGACGTGATAGTAGGTGGTACACTCGAAATCCAGAGTCTCTCATAATCTGTATGTTCCCCTGACCACAACCTATAAGGTGTATCACCATCCAGTGTAGAATGTGAAGAACGGTTCACAATATAACAACTTGTAGCCACCGCTTCTGCCGACCATTCCTTGTCCAATCCAACATAAGATCACATACTCATTGCTTTCTCCCGTAATATTCGGTTTAGTCTCTCTGTGACCCCGTTCTGTTGTAGTGTTGACTTGACTGTCTAGTGTCAAACAATGCCCTCCTAATCACAGAACTTCTTAAAAGCATCATCTGTATACTTTATACCATTATCAGATCTCAGTATCTTTAATTTCTTACCTGTCCTGTTCTCAACCATTGCTTTTTACTTCTTGAATGTCTCGAATACCTCATTCTTATGCTTAAGAAAATAAATCCAAGCATACCTCGAATGATCATCTATAAACGAGATAAAATACCTGGAACCACCCTTGGAACTTGTCTGAGCCGGACCCCATGTTCGACCCTAAAGGGGGGAGGGGTGAATAGGGTCTTATGCTAATCTAATCCGATTTTATGCTAATTAAAACAAATTATTCTTGCAAGATAGATATACAAGAGTTATGTGCAAGAATAAACAATATGAACAAATGGGTATATCCTAGCAAAGAAATATATTATGAGATATATATGCAAGGATATGAAACTAAGGGTGATATAAACATAAACAAGATAAACAAGATAGTGGACAATATAAACTAAGAGCAAATGACAAAGGTGATATAAACAATAAGCATGAATGTAAAAGAACGCCAATAAAAAACTCAAACAATCAATATGATCACGGAGTCCGGTCCCCACGACCTACGTCTCCGCTCCTCACCTAGAGGAGATCTCCACTATCGTCACACCCGGTTTGGAAGCCAGAACTTCTCTACACACTCAGTTTTCTAGCTAACCGAAAACTCTACACACTCGGTTTTCTAGCTAACCGAAAACTCTACAACACTCACAATGTATACACACTAACTACCACCTCAAGTGTTGGTCTCTAGCCCGTGTCTCCCTCAAGTGCTCGGATTTACTACCTCTCTCTAGGCTTTTACTACCGACGCCACTCCTCTTGGGACAACCCATCTCTCACCACACACTCCTCTCGGTGTACTAGTGTAATACAATGTGATCTCACAATTTAGGCTCACAATACAAATAAATTGTTCTCTACAATAAATGAGAACTCAATTTAGCACAACTCAATGTTACAATCTCTCACAATCCCAATTATACTATGTATGTAAATACTAAAAGCTCAAGTGGGTGTGTGTAACAATGAGAAAAATCAAATCTAAACTCAATATAAAAACTAGCTTTGATAAATGATAATTAAACAAATGAATATAAAGCTAGATATAGAGTTTAGAAAACTTCTCCAATGGATGACAAGAGAGTGAGAGGGAGATGAATTGAAGTTTTAAACACCAAAAGATTATCTTCTCAAGCTCTTGTGAAAATATTTTCACAAACCAAACTCTTAAACTCACTTAGAAACCCTTAAACAAACTTATAAAACTCTTTAAAACTTTTCTCTTTGTTGTTTTAGAAGTATGAGGGCATGGGGTATTTATAGGCTCATGAAACAACCCCAAAACCCAAGAAAAATCAAGAAAAAAGACAAAAACTATCAAATCTGAAAAAGTAGCCATTATAGGCTGAAAAACACTGTTAAGTCGACTTGGGGAGAGATTAAGTCGACTTATATATAGCTGTTGGAACAGTAACGGCAGTTCTGGAATTTTGTATATCTGGTTTTATAAAATTAATTAAAAATAGTAATTAACTCCAAAAATCATGAAATTTTGAGGAAAGGTTTTAGACATGTAAATAAACATGTTAAAGAAAGAATTTAAGAAATATCACTTCCCAGTTGAGAGAAATAAATGTTTGAACACAGATATACAGTTTCTAAAAAAACTACTAAAAATACGGTTTTGTAAATTCAATTGAAAATAACAAAACAACTCTAAAATTAGTAAAACGTGGAGAAATATTTGTATATATGATGATAAACATGTAAACAAAGAAATTTTTTAAATCACATTTTCCAATTGTAAAAACGCATCTGTTTTGTAAAAACATGCACGAACATGAGCTTATTAAAAACTTGATTTTGTAAATTCAAATAAACATAACAAATTAATTCCAAAATTAATAAAACTTTGGGAAACATTTATAAACATGAAATTGAACATGTTAGAAAAAGAATTTCTCAAATTGAGTTTCCCATTTGTGAAAACTCATGTATTTTGCAAGTGTGTCCAAAACATGAAAATGTGATATACATGAAATTTGATGTTTTGACATAAACAATGTTTTGAAACCCTATGAAATGATTTTATAGACTTAATGAAATATGTATACAATGATTGTTAAGTCTATAAACCAAAACTTGTGTATATATATAACTATATATATAAAAACCAAATATGTGTGTGTATATATGATTGAGCTTAAAGTACTAACACACATAATATAAAACCTAAACTAAATATACCCAAGCTTGATCTTGATCTTCAATAAGCTTGACTTGGTATACTTGTGGAAGAAGCTTAAACTTGTATCTTTAACTTGAATGTACGTTGCTTCACTCCACTATTCCGCCAACCTCCATTGGATATGATCGTGAATGCGCAATTCCATCTATCCTCCAACTCGTTGTTTGCCTAGAATAAATGCGAAAATACAAACACTAGACAAATAACATTAGATGTAAATTGTTTGCTAAATATCATCAAAACAAGAAGGCCGACACTCCAAACATCTGTGTGCACATAATCTAGTATACCTCTGCTCATGTGATTGTTTTTCAAGAACTGGACCTTGTGCGCCTTTCCATACACACAATCTTCACAAAAATCCATAAAAGGTTTCTTCAGATTCTTCAGCAGACCCTCCTTACCAAGAAGAACTAGACCCTTCTCTGACATGTGCACAAGTCGCCTGTGCCATAACCGTGTGTGCTCACATGGGTCTCCACCACTTTCTTCAGTTCCAGCCGCTGCATCTCCCATTACCGTCGTACCTGAGAGAGTATATAAATTACCATGACAAACACCCTTCATCACTACAAGGGAACCCCGAACAACCCTCTTCACTCCGTTCTCTATAACAATCCTGCAACCATCGGAGTCCAATGCACCAACTGAGGTAAGATTCTTCTACAAGTCGGGAACGTGCCTCACATCAGTCAAGGTTCGGATCACTCCATCATGCATCTTGATCTTGATATTACCTAGTCCCACCGTTTTACAAATATGGTTGTTCCCTAGCAATACAATTCTACTATTAAACCATTAATGCTTCTGTAGGTAGTAAACCACTTCCTATTTGGGCACATGTGGTAAGAGCAACCTGAATCAAGAATCCACTTTCCGGAGATATCCTCGCCACCTGTGACGACATGACATTCTTTCTCGCTCCCTTCCTCTGAAACATAGCTCGCTTCTTCCTTGCCTTCTCTCCTCTCAGTCTTGTTGTTGTTCTTCTTCCCACCTACTCTCTTATTTGGACAAGACCTTAAAATGCCCAACTTCACCGTATTTGAAACACGCTCTTCCAGCAAGATATCTTGATTTGAAACACGCTCTTCCAGCAAGATATCTTGATTTAGATCTAGACTTTCCTTCCTTGCCTTTTCCCCGCTCATTGCTCCTTCCTCTAGCAAACAATCCATACGCTTGTTCCTTGCTACCACCAGTAGTCATGTCACTGGTTGCAATCTTCCAAAGGCCATCCGCTAGAAATGTTGTTCTAGTCTCATCCATCGTCAAATTGTCTCCCATAAGTATCAGTGTTTGCACCAGGTTCTCATAAGACTTCGGTAGAGATAGAAGTAGTAGAAGCGTCTGATCCTCGTCTTCAACTGTCACATCTATGTCCTTCAAGTCTGATATGATCTTATCAAACTTGTTGATGTATTCCCAGATTGATGAGCCCTCCTCCATCTTGCAAGTATACAATTTAGATTTTAAATAGATCCGGTTCGCTAGACTCTTCGTCATGAAGGTGATTTCTAACTTCAACCACACGCCCGCAGCCGTTTCCTCTCCATCTACAAAAAAAGCTACATCTCTTTCAAGACAAAGGATAATCGATGCCCGTGCTTCCAGATCTAGCTCCTTCCAATCCTCATCAGACATATCCCTGTGCTTGTTCTCTTTTCCCGCCAAAACTTTGTGCAATTTCTGCGAAATCAACGAGTTCTTCATCTGCATCCTCTAATAGGAAAAATCATTCTTCCTATTGAAATTTTCAATCTCATATTTTCCCACTTTAACTATTTTACTTGTTGACGCCATTCTCCGCTTGTATTAATAAATCCGTTTCTCTCAGGATTTCCAACAAACACATTGTGTTCACCACCTCAGATCAGAAATTTTACCACCTCCAATCTGAATAAAAGGGCTCTGATACTAATTGTTGGGCGCAGAGTCATACCCTCACGTCACGGAAGCGATATCACCTGAGAGATAGCCCTGACTTTTGTTGTCACAAAAGCACAAGACAACCTCTATATTCTCGTTTCTCAAAGGAAACAAGAATAGAAAGTGAAATATCTCAACAAAGTGAAATATACACTCTTCCTCTCATCAATTTTAGGACTGAATTATTGAGGGAACCTACAAGAAATAGCAAACACAGTAAAAACAATAAAGACCCAAGATTTACGTGGTTCGGTAAACTTGCCTACGTCCACGGGAGGGGGTGAGGGGAGATTCTACTATGAGAAGAACACCGACGACTTGTACAATCCACAAGCTCGTCTCAAAGAAAAGATCTGATTTTTTTACCCAAAATAAATTGATTTCTCTCCTCAAAATCTCTCCTTTTAGATCTGCTTTTCTTCTCAGAACAGCCGCCAAAAAAACCTCCTTTTTTCTGCGTTTTCACTACGCACAGCCGACTAAGAACTCTCTCAATCTGCCCTTTCCCACTGCAACAAAACCTAGGAACCCCTATTCTATTTATAGTAAACAGAAACATAGGGAACAGATCAACATGGGCTTGCTGTTCATGTGTCTGCGCCCGCTATCTTCTTACACGCAAAAAAAAAAAAAAAAGCTCACCTGATCGCTATCTCCTCACGCGAGAAAAGAGAAGCTTACGCGACAAAGCTTCTCACGAGCTTCCCAAGACACGTGATGTGTTTCACTGAGCTGCTGCTGCACTGCTCACATCCACTATCTTGTTTATATCGTTTCATGTTTATTTGCCCTTTATTACATATCCTTGCATATATCTTATTGAATATCATTCTTTCTAGGATAATTAGTTAATAAGTTTTTAATTAGCATTAATATCGGATTCGATTAGCATTAACCCTATTCACCCCCCCTCTAGGGTACTTTCCAATCTCTCATGATACTAATTAGGCATTTGATTTAGAATCAAAGATATCCAAACATAATATTATCCTACAATCCTAACTAAATTAAAGTTTATATATTCTTTAATTGGAATACTACAACTCATTTTGATTAGACTTTACAATAATTATGCACAAATAGTAGTAGTAGTTAGAATCATACCACACAAATTTTAAATGTTAGTCTTAATACAAAAATTAAAGCCCTAGCTATCACATTCACTCAGTTGACTATAAAGGAAAAAATGCACATATGAAACTACATTTGAATAGGGTTTTGTATTTTTTCAATAAGATAATAACACAGTAAGTTTTATCTTCATGTTCAGAAACTACATCTTTAACTCTTATCATCTTTGTTTACATGATATATACTTGAGGTTTTGTGCTTGCAAACAAAAGCAATTTAACTTGAGCTCACATAAAGGCTAACACCACAAGAGACAACTAATGAATTCATCGGTAAATAATTACACATATATGAACCTGTAGAATCTAGACAAGGCAAAGAATGATTCTCCAAAAGGCACTATGATAGCATCACTCAGAAAAATATAGAATGGTGAAATTTCTTAATCTTTGGGGGAGGGATTGGTTGGTTGACAATAATCTCTAGTTAAGGATTAATTGGTCGATATATAGTGAGTTTCAAAAACTTTGAATAGATAACTGAAAAAACGGAGTTCAGTGTTTCCCATGGAAATGAAAAGAAAGCAAACATTTATGTATGTGTGATACATCAACTGAAGCAGCAAACATGGTAGCTATTTAATGTGATTAATGAGGTTTAGCTAAATAAAGAGAAAGACAAGAAATAGACTCACGTACCTTCCAATGTAGAGGAGGACAAACGACAACAACGGATGAGTAGCGAGCAAAGCCGCCCGGAAAACAACTGCATGAGGAGGAGAATGCCAAAGTGGGGATTAGGTTTTTGAGGAAAAGGGGAGAAGGGGGGATTAGGGTTAGGGTTTTCACCAAAGAGGAGGAGGGAGTGATAGAGCTTCAAGCGGCGACAACAATGTCCAGTCGAGCGGTCGGCCTACTACTGAAGGAGGAGAAGGAGCTCGAATCAGGGAAGAGAGCTACGACGATTATGAATTATGGTTTTTCGGGGATAGGAGGAGGCGGAGAGAGAGCTTCGACGATGACAATGATGATAAGAGGAGGAGGGCGGCGCTGGTTTTGGCGAGAGAGAGGTAGGGAGGGAGGGAGGAAAGCAGAGAGGGAGAGAGATTGATTTTTTTGGGGGGAAATAAAACTTGGGGATGGGGCGGGCTCCCTCTGATTTTGTGTGTGGAAATCTGTATTACCCCAACGGGTGAAACTATTGGTGCTGATAAAACTAGTCCCAATGGTTCCTACCACCCGTTAGGACTACCCCTATTTGTACTAGTGCAAGTGGGGGGCAATTTTTGAGCTAGATCTCAACGATAAATGTGAATACATATAAGTGGTATATTGCAAAAAGAAATTTGAATGGGGGCATTTGCCTACAATTAGGTATATGTGGCTCCGCTATTGACAAATATAGCTATAGAGTTTCACTAACCATTGCCCTTAGGGTAATGGTTAAGGAAAGACAGAGAGATTTTTGCTAGGCAACAGTTAAGAAGGAAAGATAGAGAGAGAGAGAGGTGAAAGAGAAGAGAGTAAGTGGGTGTTTGGTTAAATTTCTATAAATTATAGGAAATGTTTTCCACCCAAAATATGATATTGTATTTCTTTAAAAAAATTATAAGAAAAGTTTTGAGAAGTCAAAAAGTACCAATTTTCTTATTTTTTTACTTTGCTTGTTTGGCTCAAAACAAGAAAATAGCCCATAACTTTATAGAAAATAACAAGATTTCCTATAATTTGTAGAAATTGAACCAAACACCCCCTAAATTTATAGAAGAGTGTCAATTTTATAGAAAAATGTCAATGTGGTGTCAGATTCTGGGTGATTTCTGTCCATTTTGAGAGGAAATTGATTTCTGTAAATTTTGGTTATTTTTTGTACTTTACAGAAAATATTTCTGTAAATTTTTTTAAACCAAACACAGTTTACGAAAATCTACAAAAAATTTTAATTATAGAATTACCATTGTCAGATATTTTAAAAAAAATTTCTATAAAATTGTGCAACCAAACACCCCCTAAGTGGAAAATATATAAATTGACAGCCTAGACATGTAAAAGTTTTTATACCAAAAGTAGTCTTATTTATACTTTTTATATTATGAAATTTTAATCTTTGTGCATATTATTTTCTCTTTTTTATTATTTTTCTTTTTAATTATTTTTCAAAGATAGAAACTGGCATAAATTGCGATATTTGGCTCTAACAAATTAAACTAATAAAATCTACATACACATACAATTTCAGATTTATCACTATTATATATAGGGCATGAATCTGGTCAAGATGAAATAAAAGCAGACATGTGATAAAAATGATTGAATAGTCTTAGTATTAGCTAAAAGTAAACTTTATCTAACTTTAAAATTAGTATAATTTATAAAGGGTTAATTGTGAACAAACATCCTGTAGTATCACCCATGTGTGAACAGACCTCATGTAGTTCTTTTTATTGGGAATATAACCCCCACAGTGTTAATCTAGATGCGAATTAATGCACTTCTTGGTGAAATTATTAGACTCTTTAAATGTCAAAAGAAAAGAAAGCAATAAGGAGTCAACCCCCATCAAGAAAACTAGTTTTTTTTTTTTTTTTGGGGGGGGGGGGCGGGGCCCGGGGGGTCTATTTCACTATTTGTCTCCTCAAACCTTTTTAGTGATTTTACGAGTAAAAAAAATCATTCATGGGGTGAATTAATTCGCAACAAATAGAACCATAAGTGGTTTATTTGCAATTGGGTGATACTACTGGGGATTTGCTCCCAATTAACCCATTTATAAATTAAACAAATATTCTTCAATTTGTCTCCAAGATAAAAAAAATAAAAAAATCAAACAATCTAATTCCCTCAGCATATAATTAGGAAAAGCTAAGATAAGTTTACAATAATGAAAATAACTTGTCAAAATAACTTTTCCATAAGTTTTGCTTTTCAAGCGGGAGGCGGGGAAGACTTTAAACGGGTGAAGTAGTTATGAAAGGAGAAAGAAAAATGCCCCAGGGACCCTAAATGAGGGGACCCTGTAGGGGAGAGGAGAGGTGGCAAGCCCTCACTGGGTGCTGCACTGTTCATGAACAGTGCAGCACCCAGTGAGGGCTTGCCACCTCTCCTCTCCCCTACAGGGTCCCCTCCGTAACGACACTCAAAGAGAAATAATAGGGAGGAATTAAGAAGGCGGACAAACACTCTCTATATTTCTCAGCCAACTTTAAATTTCTGCCAATTTAAAACTTACAGATAAACTTATTTTCGGAGTACCAAAGCAACCTCTTTATTAAATCAAGCCCGACAAGTTGATTTATTGCCCCCAACATATTACAACTTACTCGCAAAATAATCACTTGTAACTCAAACCCTACTTAAACGCACAACGGCGGCCGCTTACTCGGGATCGCCCACAAATGCTCAGCTCGCGGCATAGTAAGCCCGTACCTCTCCGTCATATCCAAATCCTCCGCCTTCCCTCCCTCCGGCAACTCCCAATCGAAACAGTGCACAATCTGCGCTATTATCAGTGGCGAAAATACCAGCGCGAACTGTATCCCGACACAAAGTCTTCTCCCCGAACCAAACGGCAAGTACCTATAATCCTGTCCTCTCACATCAATATTCTCCTCAGCGAATCTCTCAGGGATGAACTCTTCGGGTCGTGGCCAAACGCTAGGATCACGACTTAAGGCCCATAAGTTGACAATGAGGTTGGAGTTTCTGGGGATTTTGTACCCGTTGACGACGCATTGTTCTTTGCCATGATGGAAGAGGATGGCGATTAAGGGGTGGAGTCTTAGGCTTTCTTTGAGGACCATTGCCAGGTACGGGAGGTTTGGGAGGTCGGATTCTTGGACTTGTCGGTTCGGGCCGACGACAGTTGACAGCTCCTGGCGCAGTTTGGTCAGCACTCTTGGGTGCCGGATGAGCTCTATGACGGCCCAGTCGGCTGCTGTTCTCGATGTTTCCATTGAACCCTCCAGCATGTCCTGATTCGACAAATGGATTTATATCATACGCATTAATTACTTCATTCATTCACAAAATTCATGTCAGATGTTATTATTCTCCTTAAATATAAGAAACTACATGCAGAAAACTTACTTACTATGAACAATTTCATTCGGAAATTACCATGCTAAGCAAATGACATGTTTATTAATACAGCATAATAAAATGTCGTTTTGTGAATTTTATAGAACTTCTCATAGTGATTTCTTGAAATTTAGGAAGTTCATAATTAATATTTAGCACAGTACAAATAGAATACACATATATTAGTTTTGTGCAAATTGGTTAGAATGTACAAGATACCAAATAGCTACAGTATTTTCGCAGACTAAAAACCACAATGACAAGTGAAATGTCACCATCCATCGCTTAGTTAGTCCAACTACTCTTCATTAATGATGAAAACTTATTGATGCTTCAAGGACAAAAGCTTGGGTGGGTGGGTGGGGGGGTTCATTCGGACATTTGGGTGGATAATAGGATAATTTTAGGGATTTCATAGTGTTATTCATTGTGACAATGAAATAATGATATTATTTTTTTGTGTTATTGGTTTTTTGGAATACTAGTGAGACAATTTCACCACTTGGGATAAAATTACCCCACTCATATTCAAAAAATTTATCCCAATAGTAAAAATTTACCCATCCTCCATATTAATCGTCACTTCAATGTGACGATTCTTGGGTGCTTGTTTCTTAGGACGAAAGAGCCTTCTTCTAGATGACGAGACCGTCGATGGCTCAGTCAATCGTTCAAAACTAAAGATTTGTGTGCTGACTCCCCACATGGGCATTGGGAAAGTACTACAGAAATAAGCTTCTCACAGCAGCAATGACATTGCATTTGACTCATGCTACATTTGCGTGTGAGATAATCACGGAGGTCAATAGTGGGACTACCCCCAACTGGCTCTGTCGACTTAGCTTTACCCGAGCGAGACCCTCTAAATAATAGAGGTTGACGAACTTGGATAACTGAACGAACTTCGTCAGTCATATATTTATGACAATGTTCGTTGATAGGACAAGCTTGGCGCATCCGTCTTCTTGGTCCATTCTTAACTTGAGGTTCGTTCTCTTGATGAACCTCGGTGCAAACAATTCGCTGAGTTGGTTAAACCTCACTCTGTGGATGAGGTTCGTTCTCTGAGCCTACTCGGGTGTAGGGACGAGATCCTTCATTTTGACGTTCCTCGGCCAGTTGACCCTCAGACATACAACAAACATGTTTATGTCAAAGTGGGACAGTCGTAAACCCAAATGCGGGCCTGGTCGAAGAAAGTAACGTGTTTCGAAGAAACGGTCGTAACTTTCAAACCGTACGTCGGAATTGGACGAATTATATATGAAAATCGACTATCTCGATGAGACGGATCCATCCAAACCTACCCGCTCGGATTAGGTTTGCGTTATCAGTTTCGCCAAATTCCTTACGGTTTGAGAGATATTTGTTGTTTTGTCCGTTTTTTACTATTTTTTGTAATAATTTAGGAGTCTGTTTTGTTTAGGAAACAAATCCGATTTGATCTCAGATTTGACCGGAGGACTTTCCTATTCATAAGGAGTCTTTCTAGGAGTTTTAATGTTTTAGGAATTTTTACTATTTTTGGTAAGTTAAGAGTCCTTATAGGAATTAGAGTCCTTATAGGAGTCTTGTTTCTTTTTCTATTTAAGAAGAGTCTTGTAAGCCCTAGAGGCATAACTTTGATTAATAAATTTCGTTTTTCTTCAATATTTACTTCGTGGATTCGAAGATTTTCCTTGGTGGATTCCGAGGCTAATACTTCCGCGCTGCGTCACTTATTAAGCTTGGACTGACCAATTTTCAGTTGATAGTGGAAACCGTCCAATGAGACCAAAGCTCTAGCCCTACGGCGAGCTTGGTTCTGGCGTTAACATTATCGCGCACATTTTGAAAGTGGACGTACATGAATTACTATCTCAGCCGAAGCTGGGCAAGGTTCATCAACAGCAGCCAGAGTTTGGCTACGTTGGTTAGTAGAAGCCGAAGTTCGGCTTGGGTGTTTGACAAACCATTTCTTATCTTGACGGCTAGTTGCTGGAGCATCATCCTTGAGAGGCATAGACTTTTCCTAGAGGCTAACTCGAGTTGAATCATCAGAAGCCACAAGGGCTGAAGTCTCATAAGAGACTCGACGACACTTTCGTGCCTTGATGGGACTGGACTTACCAGAGGAGAGAAACTCCTTGTACTTTGTCTGGTAGAACTCCATGACTAGAGTTTCAACCTCGTTTCCCACTGCAATTTTGTCTGACTACACCACCACTAATTCATCAGAAAGAATGGCTTCTCCCACTGTGATCGCCATCTTCTGTAGGGTCGAAAAATTAAAGTTTGATTGATTTCTTGTGTTAAGAAATGGATTCGATCACTCGGTTCGAATCCCTTACAATCACTCACACTCTCTCTCGATTACAGAGGAAGATAAAATTAATTTGAGTTCTCTTTTATTTAAAAGTGGGTTCTTGGTGGCGAAAGGATGCTTCTCTCGATGCTCAATCCGAGATTACTTCCTGTTGACGATCAGAATAAGATCACAAAAGCTTCTGACGATGGATTAGATCATGAGAATGTAGACACTGATCTCTCTTCACACGATAGCCAGAAATCTTCCAAAAGTCCAAAAGTCCCTTCTTCATTGCCGCTCATGGCTATTTATAGAGTTTGTAGAACGTAACTGACGTGCTAAAATTACGGCTAGAGGGCGTAACTGCCTCCTTTAATTCAGCCCACATTGGTTACTAAGGCGAAACGTGCTCCTGAAGCTTAGCCCACGTGGCTGACTATGTCTTCAAATCCGTTACAACTAGATTTTCTACGGACGACGAGCCTCGCTGCATGGCGAGATTCATCTGATTGGACGAGCCTTAATATGCAGCGAGGTTCGTCTTATAAGGCCAATTTTGTAGTATAGAAAATTCTGTCTTCACTGACTTTATCTGACGAGCTTCGTCTTCACTAACGAACTTCGTCTTCGATAACCGAGTCCAACTGTGTAGCAAGCCTTGTGAATTTCTTTTTGACGAGTCTCGTCTTCACTGGCGAGCTTTAAGCCTAATGACAAGCTTTGTTTTCATTGTCGAACTTCACCTTCAATGATGAACTCCGAACCTCGTATCCAATGACTAGCTTCGAACCTCGTTTCTAATGATGAGCTTCGTCTCTGATGTCAAGTCTTATTTCCAATGATGTGCTTCGAACCTCGTTTCCAAGGACGAGCTTCGCTGAGCCTAGCTGCGTGGTGAGCCTCGTTTCTGATATGGATTCTCGCTGGGTGGCGAGTCTCATCTTTGATTAAGACGAGGTTCTTCACCATAACGACCTTCATCATATCTTGAAATTCGGTAATTTTTAATGCCTACATAGTGTAGAAAAATTATGAGAGATTGCTTGTTTACCCTGGTATTTGGAATAGTACCCCTATTTATAGTAGTGGTAAAATGGTAGAATGGTCTTTTAAACCGAGCCTGATCAGCTGGCGGTCACATCAACATCTGCTTTACAAGTATCGGTTGACGAGTAGAGGAGAGGTCACCTCAGTATTTAATACAAAGTGATTGGGGGCATGACGGTGCTGACGTGGACTGATGTGTCATCAATACTATTGGGGCTAGAGGAATGATGGCGGTTGCCAAGCATTTAATATGACGCCGATGCATTGTCAGTGGGAAGGTTCGAGATTGAAGTCGTCCCCTGGCTTGTAGCGAGGGGTGTCGAGAAATAACGTCTCTCGAGTCGACCCTACAAGGTGTCAAATATCTGGTCGAGTAAGCTCGTAGCAAGTCATCTTTGACAAGAGGATCGACAAGTACAGCCCTTCGAGTCAACCTAATTAAGGAGATGTCGACTCGGCAAGTTAACTAAGTCGGAATTCTTAGTGGTCCTGAACATCAATTGTTTGAGCGATACATGTAGGGGAACACTTGTATGTTGCTGGTAAAAGGCCGTACTTTGGTGATTTAAAACACCATAACAACTATCAAATCTAAATGTAATTAAATTATTTTTAACTTTTTGTGCAGGGTTGACTAATTAGTCATTCATCTTTAACTTTTTTTCCCCTAACCCCCAGTGAAATGGCACCTTACTTTACCATATTACTCTATTCATTCATCTAATGTCTAGTCCTAACAAAAACAAGTTGGCTCTTGTTTCCTCTTAGGACCTGTTTGTTTCGTTAAAAAAATGTAGAAAGTGACAGAAAGTGGCCCATCAAAAAACAGACGCAGGGAAAATTCCCTATTTTCCCCCACAATCATGTGTTTGGTTTGTAAAAAATAAAAAGGAAAGTGAAGAAAAGTGAGGGATTCTTTCTCCCAAAAATTTTACGCTCAAAAAAGCCCGATTACGGGGAAAAACAGTACTTTCTGCATACATTATTATTATTATTATATTAATATTATATTATTATATTATTGTATTGTTGTTATTATTGTTGTTGTTGTTATTTTATTATTATTATATTATATTATATTATTGTATTATTGTTGTTGTTGTTGCTATTATTATTATTATTATTATTATTATTTGTTGTTGTTGTTGTTGTTATTGTTATTGTTATTATTATTGTTATTATTATCGTTATTATTATTATTATTATTATTATTATTATTGTTATTATTATTATTATTATTATTATTATTATTATTATTATTATTTTCATTTAAACCAAACATTTAAAAATGAGTGAATCTATTAACACATCAATTGTTTTCTTCTTTTTTCAAGTTGAAACAAACTAAGAAAAATGGTGGAAAGTACTTTCAGCCCATATTTTTTGGCGAAACAAACATAAGAAACACTTTCCATGAAAATAAAGAAAAGAAAGAAAATAGGTTTTGGAAAATGAAGGAAACCAACCAAACAGGCCCTTACCAGCACAACTGCCTTGATATTAGCTCTCTCAAGCCGAAACTCTCCATTATCCTCCTCCTCCTCCTCCATAATCGACAACATGATATCAACAAAATCATTCTTCTTCTCCCCTCTCCTCCTACTCTCCAAATGCTCCTCAATAATCTTCTCCAAGAACACATCAAACACCTCGTGCACCTTCCTCATCCTCTTCCTCATCCCCTGCACATCAAAAAGCCTGAGCACCGGCACAAAATCATTCACATTGAACGACCCCAACAAGCTCATCAGCTCATTAGTGTTCTCCTTAAACCTCTTCCCATCCTCGTCATCACTCATATACCTCCCTCCCAATATAATCCTGCACGACACGTCGGACACGAGCGTCTCTAGGGCCGCGCTGACGTTGACCGCCTGGCCTTTATCGGCGGCGGCGCTTATGGTTTGGACGAAGGCGTCGAGTTCTTGGTTGCGGATGGAGCGATAGGATTCTATCTTCTGAGGGCTGAGGAGGTTGGTGACGCATAAGCGGCGGATGTGGCGCCAGTAGGGGCCAGAGTCGGAGAAGGAGAGGCCCTTGTAGTTGTATGACATGTGCCGCATGACCTCAGAGGGAGGGCGGTTGGCGAAGGCGGCGTCGTGGGTTTTCAGGAAGATCTCTGCGGTGGCGGGGGAGGAGGCGACGACGGTGGGGATGGAGCCGAGGCGGATGTGCATTAGGGGGGCGGAGTAGGAGGAGGCGAGGGAGGCGAAGGAGCGGTGGGGGAGGGGGCCGAGGAGGTGGAGGCTGCCGATGAAGGGGAAGGGGCGGGGCCCGGGAGGGAGGGGAGGGGAGGCGCGGCGGCGGGAGGGGGAGAGGAGGAGGTAGGAGAGGACGGAGAGGAGTGTGAGGACGAGGGAGGTGGAGAGGAGGAATGAAGTCATGGTGAGAGTTTGTGCTCGCCAAATATAGGATTGGCTTTTTCCCCTTCTTTTTGAGCCCAACCGAAAATAGGATTCCACACTTTGTAACAGTTGTTTCTCACTGCCTATAAATAGGATGGCCTTAATAACAATTCTTTGTAACGATTGTGTCTCACTGCCTATAGATGGAATGACCTTAATAACAATTCTGACTGTACTCATAGTAACAATGGTTTCTCACTGCCTATAAAAATAGAATCACCTTAATAACAAGGAAAATGGTACACGCACATCTTGTGCCACACGTGCTCTCTCTCTCTGCTATAGTGTGTGGGGTCCACATGAGATTTAAAAAAAAAACTCATGTGGGCCCAGTGCACTATAGCAGAGAGAAGGAGTGTGGCACAAGGTGTGCCTGTAGTGCCACCCTAATAGCAATTCGTTTACAGACTAGTTACTTTGTGGAGAAGAGCCGGCCCACGAGTGTTTTTGCTCTCTCTCTGTATTTATGGTCTTCACTCTTCCGTACCTGCCTGGTTTAATTTGGCATCCACATTGTGCTTAGATGACAATTTTTTGTGGTAGCTGCTCAACTACTGAACAATAACTACTGGGACAAAAGGTTTGGCTCACGGTTGGACCGCGAGCCCCCAACTCATAATGAGGGGAACAGAGGGCGGGCCCCACAGCAAGGGGGCGGGCCACACAACAGTGGGGCCGGCCCCCTGTTTTCCTCACTGCGAGATAATGGGGCCTGGCAAGCCAAATAGCAGGATTCCATGAGACCTGTAATGGTCCATATTTAATGGGCTGCAGCCAATGGGACAACAATTCGTACTCAAATCCTGTAGGCTATGCTTTCTTTCGAGGAATCTGTCCTAATTTTAACTTACACCCTATTTCGTGTTCGAATTTCAAAAATACGTACTTTTCCATTCAATTCCTATCCAAAAAATTATAGTTTGAAGGTTTCATCTATGTATATGTATCATTTTGTTGGACATTGGATACCAAACCTAAATTTTGCCGAAACTTGGAGTACCAAACTTAAATTTTATTGAAATTTGACATATCAAAATTAAATTTTGTTGAATTTTAGGGTTGCGAAGTTAAATTGTGTTGAACTTTGGGTCAAAATAAAATGAAGTGATTTTTTGACATTTTAGGGGAAAAACTTTGAATATCAAAGTTAACATGTGAAATTTAGGATTTTTAACTTTAATCCCAAAGTTCAACGGAATTAAACTTACATAGGGAGAAAATAGTCATACTATAAAGGTGCTGAAAAGTTAGAGGGAAAAGAGCATGGATTGTTCTATGTTAACTTAGTAGTAGATGAGGGTGATTTTTTGAAATTTAAATAATTAAATATGATAACGCTGAAATAGAATCTGAACCAGGAATGGTTCCTTTAATAATAATAAACACGCTTGTAAAAATGGTTTATCTATATACTAAATCTATTGGGGTTAGTATTGTAGTTTGACACTATTCATTCTACAGCACACTCTAATAGATTATTGTTAGAAGAGACGATAGGTAATTTTTATTTACGAACCCAATGTTCAACTCAATTTTGTTATAAGTCCACCACTTAAAAAAATCCATCTCAAGTACATAATATTCTGCATGTTTGAAATTTCTCTCAACTCCGCAACATCAGCTCAATGTAGTTGAAAGTAATAATAAATAAATAATTTTTTTATCTAAATATCCAATAAGCTAACCCAATTTACTTTTAAGTCCACTCACTTGAAAAATTAATCATAAACCGGAAATACTCCATTAACTCTAATAATATAATATAATAATATAATGAAGGACCATATAAAGAGTTTTTTTTGCTATAAACCTAAAATTCCCTAATTTATTTTTAAATTCACTCACTTCATAATCCGTCTTCGACCAAAAATACTCTAATGAATTACTTTAAACCTAATTTATATTTCATAAGTTTATTATATCATAAGTTACAACTGTAGATCGATTATTGGGAAAAATGTGTTGGGGCCCCAAAAGCAGAAACTTCATGTGCTGCAGCTCCTTCTAGTTTTTTCCATGTGGTTCAGCCCCTTGAAGTGTGATATTTTGTACTGTAATCTCTTTTTAGCAATTTACATGCCAGCTAAGCTAAAATTCCCAAAATATCCTTATCCTCTCTCCTCAATCCCTCAGACCCAGTAATCATATCCTCTCTCTCTCTCTCATCCTCTCTCTTTCTCTCTCTCTCTCTCTCTCTCTCTCTCTCTCTCTCTCTCTCTCTCTCT
>BQKN01062836.1:176674-191089 GCA_022839385.1 Asparagus kiusianus | reverse complement strand
ACACCCCCAAAAAGGTGTTTCGCCGTGTAATAATCTTGGAGACACCCTAAAAAGGTGTTTCGCCGTAAAAGGAGGCCAAAAGAGAGGGGGGGACCAAGGCCATGTGGACACCCCTAAGGGGGTGTCTCGGCCATAGCTGAGACACCCCTTGGGGTGTCTCGGCCTGGCTGAGACACCCCTGGGGTGTCTTAGCTTTGCTAAGACACCCCTCGGGTGTTTCGAGCCTGCCGAGATATCCCAGGGTGCCCCGGTCCAGTCCGAGGTCCTGCCGTTGTCCCGCCGTTGACTTTTCGTCCGAACTCGGATTTGACTGATTTTGGATGCGTTGGAATTCAGACGAAGAGCTCCATTGATCCCGATGGTTGGATTATCAGTGGGGTGATCGGGACACGACGGGCGTTGGTCCAATTGCGGTGATCGCGGGGTTTTCGGTCAATCCTTATCCCCGTGATTCTGACATTCGTTGGCTCACGTAGTTCGTCGATTCACTTCAGGCGTTCACCGACGTCATTTGAACTCTTATGAACCGGGTAGTGACGTTCATCATCATTTGTTTAACACTGAGCTGTTCGTGGGGACCTATCGGCAATTTTTGACGCCTACAGATACCCCCTCCAAAGTGTTCCGGACTCGCTTCTTTTATAGAAGAGACCGGAATACTTTGGATATGATTGGTCCAGCCTTCAGTCGGCCTAAGGGACCTGTGGTTCGCTTCAACTCTTGGCTCCTTCGATTTTCGGTTTATCCGGTGCTTTGTCGAATAACCGAAGTTGTTTCGGCGCTGCGTTTATCGCTTGGCCGTCATCGGAGTCTCGAGTTTACAGCTGGTGAATTGAGTTTGGCTCGTGTCATTCAGTTGACTTTTGAACTTCCTATCCCTATCACATCGTGTTGACTTGGGGTTTCGAATCCGCATGGGTTGACTTTTGTCGTCACGCGTTGACTTTCGTCGCCGCGTGTTGACTTTTGTCGCAACGCGCTAACCGGCGTTGACCTAGGGTTACGCGTTGACCGGCGTCTACCCTAGGGTTTCGAACCGCGTGGGTTGACTTTTGTCGTCACGCGTTGACTTTCGTCGCCGCGTGTTGACTTTTGACGCAACGCGCTGTCCGGCGTTGACCTAAGGTTACGCGTTGACCGGCGTCCACCTTAGGGTTTTGGAACCGCTTGGGTTGAGCTTCGTCGTCACGTGTTGACTTTCGTCGTCACGTGTTGACTTTTGACGCAACGCGCTGTCCGGCGTTGACCTAAGGTTACGCGTTGACCAGCGTCCACCTTAGGGTTTCGAACCGCGTGGGTTGACTTTCATTGCAACGGGTTTGATTAGCCTTTACCGACCACCGTTTGAGTCGGGCTAGCATGCGGATTGTTTAAGTCCGTTCCGCACATAACGTTGTGCTAAAAGAGTTAACTCTTTTAGTGCTACGATATTGAATACGTAGACTTCGTCTTTCTCACGGGAATAGACTACCCGGCAATGCGTGTTAGGCACTGACTCATCCTTGCTTAGGATTCAGGATAAAATTCCCCGTACGTGTGAAGCACGGATTATGGCATTATTAATAACAACCTGCCACAATGTGGAATATGTGGGCTTGTGTCCTTTTTAACGGTTAAGGGCTAACCGGCAACGCGTGTTAGGCATTGACTTATCCCTTCTTAGGATTCGGGATAAAATTCCCCGTACGTGTGAGGCACGGATTATGGCGTTATTAATAACGACCTACCACAATGTCGAATATGTGGGCTTTTGTCCTTTTTAACGGTTAAGGATTAACCGGCAACGCGTGTTAGGCGCTGACTTTGGGGTTTTTGGCAAACCCCCAGCCCTCAACGGGTTTGACGTGCCTTTACCGATTACCGTTTGAATCGGGCTAGCATGTGAGTTGTCTAATCCATTCCGCATGTAACGTTGTGCTAAGAGAGCAAGCTCGCTTAGACTTAGTGCTATGATTTTGAATACATAGGCTTCGTCTTTCTCACGGGAATAGACTACCCGGCAACGCGTGTTAGGCGTTGACTTCATCTCTGTCTTTTCTAAAAGCAAAGACAGGGGAAAATGGGAGAGGAAGAATTTTATATTCTATCTCCCAGCATTGAAGAGGAAGAATTTTATATTCTATCTTCAATTGGAAAGGAGGATCAATGGGAGAGGAAGAATTTTATATTCTATCTCCCATTGCTGAAGAGGAAAAATTTTATATTCTATCTTCAGTTGGAAAGGAAACTCGAGGTGGGATCTCCACCCCCAGAATCCGAGAGGTGAAACTAGGAGTGGGATCTCCACTCCGAGAATCGAAAAGTTCAAACGACCTTAACTTTTATAGTTTTGGTCATTTGAATCTGAAGAGGAAACTCGGGGTGGGATGTCCACCCCCAGGATCCGAAGGATGAAACTAGGAGTGGGATCTCCACTCCGAGAATCGAAAAGATTCGGATAACCCTAACTGTCGTAAGGTTTGACCAATTGGGAGATTTGAGACGATCGTAACTGTAAAAAGGTTTGATCGATCAATTTGTGGACCTCTCGTTCATTGGACGAATCGAGAGGGGAATTTGGCTTTGGTCCTAACTGTAGTAAGGTTTGACCAAGTGGGAATTGTGTGGTGGAGACTATGAGTAGTCAAACACCACTGAAAGCTTTGTGAGGAAAGATTAATCCATCGAATGATTAGATCTCATCTCAGCAAAAGAGTGTTTGTGAGAGTTAGAGTCCGACGAACAAGAACATTCAGAATTCGAATGTGGATTTCTTGTTCTTCTCTCTTACAGTGACCGGGTTATCCCTAAGAATATCCCAATGTGGTATTCTTCCGGGAACTTCTCGGTACATCAATTATCCACCCCTAGCTTTTCTTGCGAAACCGGGTTTGTATCAGCTGCATGATCGGGTTATCCTTAAGAATACCACGTATGGCGTTCTCCAGGAACTTCCCGTTGAAGAAAGGAAATAGTTTAGACTCATATACCTATTGGAGTATCAGGGAGCAGTTTAACCTCGTATACCGGTCGGAGGATTGAGGAGCAGTTTATACTCGTGTACTCATTGGAGTTTCCGGAAGCAGTTTATACTCTTATACCGTTTGGAGTTTGGGGATACAGTTTATACTCATGCTCCCACTGGAGTTTTGCCGCTCTTGATTGGCTTATGCTAGCATTATGACGCCGGCTTCAACCAAGGTCTGGATGCTATTCTTTAAAGGAAAGCAAGCCTTGGTGGGATGAAGGATCCTCCTGTGGTATGCGCAGTACTTTGGATCCGAAGTATCGACAGCTTCCTCCTGATTCGTGATTGGTGGCAGCTTGATTTTGTTGTTTTCAAGGAGGGATTTGAAGATAGCTGGAACCTCTTCGTCCTTGAAGGAGTATTCTTTTTGAGGCCTCTGATCCGGAGTCTTCTGCTGTCTCCGGGGCTGTTGTTGCGATGTCTGATTGGCACCAACAGCCGCTGCAGGTGTTTTGCCCTTACCACGGAAGGCGAAGTTAGAATTCGGAGGATTAGTCATTGATTGACCCCTCTCGGTCTTCTTCCTTCGGAGGAATCGCTCAGCTTGCTCCCCTCGGACCTTCAGGTCCTTCCAAGTGTTGGACGGCGTGACTCCCATGACTTCCAATATCTCAATAGATAGGTTGTTATGACATGTCTGGAGGATGAAGTCCTCCGTGATCGGATCTCGGCAATTCATTGCCTTATTCCTGAAGCGTTTGACGAAGTCGTCGACTGTCTCACCATCTTCTTGTTTCTCATCGAAAAGTGTCCTGATGGATATCTCGTCGTCGTCATCAAAGAAACTGCCGAGGAATGAGCTCTCCATATCGTCCCAGCTGTTAATACTTCCGGGCTTGAGACGGCGGTACCAATCGAAGGCAGCTCCGCGAAGAGTGCCAACGAATGACCGAACCATCAAGGCGTCATTACCGGAGATCATGCCCAAGTGGGACTTAAAGTAAATCAGATGTTGTGTGGGTGAACCCTTCCCGTCAAACGGTGTGAAGTTAATCAAGTTGAACTTTACCGGATACGGGATCGAGTCCCACTCTTTCGGGTAAGGACACGGAATGCCGGTCCTTTTCACCTCTTGGGCAGAAATAAGAGCGTTGATTTTACTCTCAAGATCTTTCATTTTCTCATCCTCGCTCGTACCGGAGCTTGGACAAATTGAAATAGGGATAACGGGGCCACCCCCTGTATTATCACCCCCAGCGTTTTGGTTAACCAGAGGGTTCTCGGCATTGAGAGGTTCATCCTCATCTGAATCGCTACCTGCTTGGTCAACGTGATTACGACGGCTGGATTCACTGAACTGATTAGACAGAGCTCGAATTTGTTGGTCGTGCTCTTCCCTCATCCGTAACATAGCCGTTTCCATCTCGATTTTGAAGGTCTCTTTCTGCTTAGCCAGGGCCTCTTCAAGTATCTTAGTTACTTGTTCGGCGCTGATCATAAGTGATGCATAAGGTTGCCCCGAGCTAGAAGCTGTGTCATCAGACGCTACGGCCGAGCAGGAGTCTGAATCAGTATCCGATGTCTCTTCTTCTAGAGAAAGCCCCTTTGGTACCCTTCGGTAGTCCTTCCGGCTAATGGCTCCCGACCGCAACCGTGTCATGCATCGGGATACCTCGGCAAGCTGATCCAAGTTGAAATATGGTGTTGATTTCCCCCTGCCAGCCATGTTAGCCGAGACTCTTGGATATTCGTCTTCTTGGCGGACGAATTTCTTTTTGTGGAACTGCTTCGGCTCGGAGAGTCTCTCGAACACCGAGATTCTTCTTAGGGTGTGAGCACAGCAGCATTCCGATAGCACCGCTTTGATTATACTTACGCATGGGCATTGAGACTCCATATCCTACACATATCTTTTCCGGGATTTTTTCATACCCTCAGCTCTGTAGTACAACTCATCAGCTTGGTAGCTGGAGCAACCTACAGAGTGTTGGTGGGTGCTCCCCGGTATAACACGCTCATCCTAAGATGGGTGTGCTTCCCTTTGGGAATGCAACGCTTGGTTAGATTTTTCAAGAGTGGCCCGTTCAAGTTTACGCTTTTGTGAGCGTAGAAATTGAACGGGCTCTTTTACTTCAACTCGCAACCTGGTGCGGTCGGTGATAGGGGCTTTCCCTTTATCATCTTTCTTGGGGATATTGATACTGCCCCTAATGTGATTTGAAACTTGGGGACCTTTCAATGGTCCCAGTCTTTCCTTGATGGGTACTCTACCTCGATTCACCGGTAAGGGACCGAGGCGACCCTTCAAAGGAACCCTGGGTTTTGAATGATCCCCTTTGTTACCTGGCTCCGTTAAAGGCGCCGGCTCTGGTTTTGAAGGAACTCGGGCCGCAACTCCACCCCCTTGTGTTTGAGGCGCTGGTTTTGGCTTTGGCAACCACACCCACTTGCTTGTAGACGGCTTTGTGGCCGCCTCTTCTTTCTGCATTCCCTCCGCCTTTTGTAACAAGGCTCGGGCATGCGCAAGCAAAGCGCGGCGCTTCCTGATTCGCTCCTCGAGCGTGGAGCGGTTCCTCTTAACATGAACCCATTCGTTCGTTTCTGGTTTGGAGGAGGAGTTGGTTGTCCGGAGTTGTTGCTCTTGTCGCTGCCTCGACTTCAAATCTTCCGTGTATCGCACCCCGTCCTTCGACTCTCTAGCCTTGGCGAGTTGTTGAGCGAGGCGTTGGCGCCGTCTTTGGAGGGCCCTCTTTGACGGGGCTGGAGTGGTTTCATCAATTGCCTTTGTAGTGGCAGCGACGGCTGGAGTTGCGACCTCGACCACGCTGAACGACGCAGGGGCGTTGCGTGGTGCGGAGGTAGCAACGGCGATGGGATCTTGGATATTGGAGCTGGAGATCCCGCGAGCCCTTCGGGGAGATGGAGTCTTCCCGTGCCTGTTTGGAGAGGCGGATCTGGAGGAGGAGGAAGAGAGGTACTCTTTAAACTTCTGCTGGTCGAACTCGTATTCGACCTCTTCATTCACCCGGATCTTGAAGGCCGGTTGCGTCACGACGATCTCGGCGGCGAGATCGTTGGCTCCCACTGTGGTCGCCAGCTTGTTTTCGGGAAAAGTCACTGTTTTCATTGCTCTTTTTGAGATCTGTTACAACTTCAGTCGTTACAACAGAATTAAATGAAAACAAAATATTACAACTTTATCGAAAATAAACACGAGATCCCGGTTTGGTGCGGTCTCGCTTGCGTGGGTTGTTGGCCTGTGACGGGGATGTTGATATCCGTGGACCGCCGGTCGATCAAGATCCTTTCTGGGAAAATCCGGCAGAGTTTCGTCTATCCACGGAGGGATATAGAAACAGAACTTCGTCGATCCGCGTGAGATCTAGAAGTTATAAGCGTATATCTCGGCTAAAACGAGATAATAGCTCTTCTTAGTGTCACCGCTAAGGGGGAACACTAAGGAAAAGAATGGGGTGAATGAAGGGAGGCTGATGAAGAACTTCTTACTCCTCACTCCGACAGGGCTTCACTGCTTCAAAATTCAGACCTCACTCCTTACTCCAGCAGGGCTTCGCCGCTTCAGACCAAGAGCAATTCTAGCCAAGATAATTCAGCCAAGAATTGGGAGCCCCTTCAAATGGAGGCCAAGGGGCTCTATTTATAGGCCAAGAGGAGGCCCTAGGGGCTGCCCCAAAAAGGTGTTTCGCCGTTTAATAATCTTGGAGACACCCCCAAAAGGTGTTTCGCCGTGTAATAATCTTAGAGACACCCCCAAAAAGGTGTTTCGCCATGTAATAATCTTGGAGACACCCCCAAAAAGGTGTTTCGCCGTGTAATAATCTTGGAGACACCCCTAAAAAGGTGTTTCGCCGTGTAATAATCTTGGAGACACCCCTAAAAAGGTGTTTCGCCGTGTAATAATCTTGGAGACACCCCCAAAAAGGTGTTTCGCCGTGTAATAATCTTGGAGACACCCCAAAAAGGTGTTTCGCCGTAAAAGGAGGCCAAAAGAGAGGGGGGGACCAAGGCCATGTGGACACCCCTAAGGGGGTGTCTCGGCCATAGCTGAGACACCCCTTGGGGTGTCTCGGCCTGGCTGAGACACCCCTGGGGTGTCTTAGCTTTGCTAAGACACCCCTCGGGTGTTTCGAGCCTGCCGAGATATCCCAGGGTGCCCCGGTCCAGTCCGAGGTCCTGCCGTTGTCCCGCCGTTGTCCCGCCGTTGACTTTTCGTCCGAACTCGGATTCGACTGATTTCGGATGCGTTGGAATTCAGACGAAGAGCTCCGTTGATCCCGATGGTTGGATTATCAGTGGGGTGATCGGGACACGGCGGGCGTTGGTCCAATTACGGTGATCGCGGGGTTTTCGGTCAATCCTTATCCCCGTGATTCTGACATTCGTTGGCTCACGTAGTTCGTCGATTCACTTCAGGCGTTCACCGACGTCATTTGAACTCTTGTGAACCGGGTCGTGACGTTCATCATAATTTGTTTAACACCGAGCTGTTCGTGGGGACCTATCGGCAATTTTTGACGCCTACAGTCATTAAAGGAGGTACACGTTCCGACTCATTCATTTCTTGGAATTCTCTTCCGAATGGAGAAAGATCGGTACATGTTTCTGAAGCCGATGGGTCAATGTCTGAAGTTAGTGGAACGCCAGCTATTTCGTCCCTCAGAGCATCCTACATTTGTTGGACGAAGCTGGGCTCCTCAGCTCCCGTACCGCCAGGAGAAGCAGCTTCAACTCGAAATTCTCCCTCTTCTTGACTCCCTACAAGGATTGAGTATAAGATAAGCCCGATAAGAGCAGTAAAATGAGGATAAAGATGAATCTTCACCTTGTTCAGCAGAAGAAGTACTACGATCAGACGTCTCCTCTAAAGCGGGAAGACGAACACGAGGCTTGAAGGCGGCTTTCTTTCGTCTTTTCAGTGGACGTGCCTCATCTTGGACTCCATATCCTTCGTGACGATGTTTGGTACGTAATTCAGCTTTGGGAGAGACTTGGGTTTGAACTTGAGCGGAAGGTCGAGATCTTTGCCGATGAGCAAGAGGCACTGTATCTTCCTCATCCTCCTCATCTCCACTGAGGACTTCCACCATCATTCGGTTGGGGTGAGTCATAACGACTCTCTCTCTCTTTCTTTTTGGAGCATCTGGTGGTTGGGTAGGCGTGACAGACGGGCGCACAAGTCCCCTCTCAAAGAAAGAATCAGGGAGACCAGCTATTTCATCAGAACTCGAACCAGTCTCACCCGTCTCCTCAGAAGTCTCTGTTTCCTCGGAATCAAATTCTTCTTCACTACCAGCTGAGCAGGCCGGTTCTTTTCCTTTCTTCGATGATTCAGCGGCCTCTTTCTTTTGGGGCGAAGTCATAGCTTCACGGGTCGCTCCTCTTGTATGCCGTAGGGCTGTCTCTTCGTTTGAGTCCGACATCCTCCTATACCGGGTGACGACATTGGCAGTGATCAACCACTTACAATATAGGAAAGTCATCCGTAGAGGCGGTACTTCCAAAGGGAGATCGAACTCAGCATGTGTGCAGCCGGCAATACTCCAAAACCAAGCTCTCACACCATCGATAAGTCCACCTCGAAAGCTAAGGTGACGGTTCGGGTTGCCGATGTATATTTGATCGTAGCCAAATTAGCGAGCAAACCGACATGGAAAATAAGGTTCAATGAGACAAACATCTCTTACCCTGAACAATAGATATCCAGGTCGAATGTTCATCAACCATCCGAAGTACCCGACATCTAAGATGGTGCGATTCTGCCTTGGGTCTTCAGCATCCAATAAAGCCGTATTATACGTACCGGAGAATCGAGGGAGACAGGGAAAGAACTCCCAACATTTGTGAACTTTAAAATGCCTCGTTATATCCGCCCATCGATGTTTGACCCATTTACAACCCTCAAGATTCTGCAACAGAGGGAGACTAGGATCCACTGTCTCAGGAGCCTCCATTAAATCTGGCCGGTGAAGTACCAACCATGTCATCAAATAAGTATATGGTAGTTCCAGCTTCGGAGCGGACACACCGCCGGAGGATTTCTTCTTCTCTTGAAGGAATACAGAGACTAATTGCCGTAATCCACTGTGGGTAGCGGCCATCATAGCAGGAAGCAAGGATAATTTGCGACCTGTAACTAGCTGGACGGCTGGATACATCACTTCCATTAGCATCGCATCAGAGGATTGATGGGGAACTACACACCTCTTCAGCCATAAGGCCAAGAAGCCAGCCAGCAGGGTGGTAGAACTAATAGGAACACCAGCTTGCCATAGATAAGAACGGAATTTGGTGCCATGCGGGAATCCGTCTTCCGAGTGAGAAGTGTAAGATTGTGCGTTCGTCTTCTCTAACAGCCGGTTGATCTCATTCAGGGTCAAAGGAGATAGTTCGCACACTTCTGCTGAACGATTATCCAGATTCTTGAACAGATAATCAGCGAATTGCTTCAAGCTGATCTGGGGAGATTTCTTCCTAGCTTTAGTCTCCATCTCAGCCATAGCTATATGATAATGGCAGGTCAATTCCCATAAAGTGTCGTGGGTCACAGTTGACCGATCTTTCATCTTATTCAGCTGACTGGTGGTGGGGAAGAACTCTTGATATGGGACATCGCCTATAGGCAAACCAGACACCTTCATCATTTCGTGCAGTGATAACCCGAGTTCCCCATTCTTGGTGAAGAATGTATTAGTGTCAGGGTTGTAGATCTCGAATAAACAAAGAAAATGACCTACACTAATCTGCAGACCATACATGGTGGCGCAGATCGGGACTGACAACCCTAATTCTGCCAATTCTCGCCCCCAACGATTTAACACATATCGGGTCATTCTGGTCCACCATTTGTCTCCAAAATAATGGACCCATCCATAACATCTGAAGTTCTCGTGGGGTAATTTCTTCCTCATTGCAGCTAAACGAGTCTTCACGGTATTTGCTTGTGCAGCCATCTCATTTTGAGGTATATTATCCTGGCCTAAGATACCCGGATGAAGTCCCCGTACAGAGGCTCTATCACTGGAACCCGGGGTAGCCTCCTTCCCAATGAAACCACAATGAATACGTTCGTGGTTTTCAGTCAACCTCCAGAACATTTCACGTCCAACAGACAAATTTCTGAACTTTAAAAGCGAATGCTCCCGAGGAATCCAATGCAGATATAAAATAAAGAACCGCTTTGATGCAACCATTGCGCAGGCTTACAGAAAACGATCTCCGGATCCTTTACGGAGTCACCAAATAAGAAGTCCGGTTTCCTTATGCATTGATTCGAGTCTCGCTCCGAAATTAAAGTGGTGTCCGTGATTAATCGTTGTAGGATATGACAACTACCCCGCTAAATTAGTTCTCGAGCCCCTTCGCTGTAATCTGACTTGAATTGAGGAGCGGACTCGATTAACGGTAGCCCCTCATAATAAGAGTGAGTGGTGCTACTCTGGCCCGTAACTTCATCGACGGTGAAGATTGTGGAAGGAAAATGGACTGATAAAGGAGATACACATAAATTGTGTAAGGATGGTCCTAAAATTTTAAAGAAAGCGGTATATCTTACTCTATAAGATATAGTCGCTATCTTATAACAGGTGTGACGATTTTTCATCTACCACATGTATAAAGGAGATATGCGTTACTATGCACGGGCATTATAATGGCATACCAAAACCTTTCAACACATGTGGGATGATATGAAATCGCCCCTATGTGTTCTGAAGTGCTTTTTGTCCAAGCAAAACAAACACTTTTAAGCGTCGATCCCCTCAAAGGAGGATACCGGCTCTTCTCGAGGGTATCTCAAAGGATACAAACGAGGATTTGCATACAAATTCAGATATTTACGCAGGAAAGTAATGAAATACAGTATTTAAATTTGTGAAAAGGCGAAAAAGTATACCTCCATGTGAAGCGGCAGCGGTGCCCACCTCTTCAGGGGACTGGACAGTCGAATGACCCCTGGGAACTCGAGCTCTACGCGGTGACATGACGAGAACACAAGCTACATTGAAACCCAAGGGGAAAATTAGGGTTTTGAACGTGAAATTGAACAAAATAACACCAAATATATCACAATATACTCTAGAAACATTGCATGCAGAGTCACAGTCAAGAAAAGTTAAGAAAGAGGCGAGCAAACCTTCAAAAATCCGGGCAAAATCTCCCCGAACCAAGGTACCAACTAAATCAGAAACAAGGAGAACAAAGGGAAGCAGAAAATCGCCCAGAAAATCGCCCAAGAAATCGCCTGAAAATCGCCAAAAATCAAAGTGGAAGATAGTTGGAAACCCTAAGTCGGGGTTTTATAACCCCGACTTCGCCGAGCGAGACAGGTTTCACTGTCTCGCCGTGCAAGACAGTATATACTATCTCGCCGTGCGAGACAGTATATACTGTCTCGCACCGTAAGACAGTATGAATTGTCTCGTATCACAGAATGGCAACGATCGTTGTGATGTTGCGGTACGCAAACATACTCCAATAGGTACACGAGTCTAAACTGTTTCCCTACCCTCAACAGGAAGTTTCTGGAGAATATTAATCTGAATATTCTTAAGGATAACCTGATGAGCTCTCGATGGATGTGTCAATTCAGTGACAAAAGCTGAACCCACAAGAACAAATACCAGCTTTGATTCAAGATCTCGACAACGGTCAAGCGATAAACGCGATGCCGGAAGAACATTAGCTATTCTACAAAGAACTGAATAGACTAAAATGGGAAGAGATCAAGGGTTGAAGCCATTTACAAGTCCTTCTACCGATCTACTCAACCAAGCATTGAAGGGATCGTAATTAAATCTATCTTATCCAAAGTATCCCAGTCTCCTCTATAAAAGAATAAGTCTGGAATACTTTAGAGGGGGTATCTGTAAGCGTTAAAAAATGCTAATAGATATCCAAACATAGAGAAGATCATCCAAAATCACCTTATACTGTCTTAGGAGAAAAATTAAGACAGATACGAACTGTCCCGCCAGCGAGACAGTGTTTACTGTCTCGCCAGCGAGACAGTGTTTGTTGTCTCGCAGCGAGACAGTGTATGCTGTCTCGCAAGCGAGACAGTGTATGCTGTCTCGTAAGCGAGACAGTGTATGCTGTCTCGCCAGCGAGACAGTGTATGCTGTCTCGCCAGCGAGACAGTATTTGCTGTGTCACCAGCGAGACAGACTTTGCTGTCTCGTAGCGAGACAGTGTTTGTTGTCTCGCAGCGAGACAGTGTTTACTGTCTCGCCAGCGAGACAGTGTTGAAATGGTCAAAAAACCACCTTGATAACTGCCACACACATGTCCATTAACTGCCAAAGGACGTGGAAAACATCGTGGGCGAAAATCACGTGAATAACTGCCAAAATAACGGAGTTTGAAACGTGGGAAGGCAGTTACAGTGAAAACTGCCAGGAATATTCATTTTCCGAGACAGTATTTACTGTCTCGCGGGCCGAGACAGCAAATTTACTATCTCGCCAGCCTAATTTTGTCGTTTTGTTGAGTTTTTGTAGTTATGTCCCAGAGGCTATAAATATCCCCCTAGGGTCATTTCTGACGAAGAGAGAGCACATTACTGAGCAATTCAGAGCAGAGAGAGAGTAGACACAATTGTTCTTGGATTTTCTTGAGTTCGAGCTTTGACTTGATCTTAAGAAGAACGACTATCTTACTTTGATAAGATCTTCGTTTCAAATTTTCACTTTGATAAACGAAGGAAGAATCAGTAAACCCCCTTCACGATCTGTGATTCGGCGGTCCACGAGCTAAAGCGCTCCCGGCACTGGCAAAGTCCCACAAAAACAGGATTCGATAAACGACTTCTGTGTTATTTTCTCAAGAGTTGTAATTTTCTATTTGTTGTGTAAAAGAGGTCTTATAAAAAGACTATTTCTTTGAATTTGTTGTAATCGAACGAAGATATAATGAATTCCACACCAAACCTAACTTTTGGCGAAAACAGCCTCGTGCGTGAACAGACCTAGTGACATGTGTGGGTGTGTTGACTGAGTTTAGGTGGTGAACTCGAGTTATAGTGTGGATTATGATTGTTGACTTAGAAAAGTGAGAAGAGTTGGGATGAAGAATTCTTGGTTCATGTGACCGGATGTGGATGTTTATATATTTTCCAGGCTCGCACCAGTAGATCGTTTTACTCTGGGGTGGGTCTGAGGAGCAGTGATATCGTGCTTGTATATCGTGGATGTTGGTTATTTTTTAGGCTCGCACCAGTGGATCGTTTCACTCTGGGGTGGGTCTGAGGAGCAGTGATATCGTGATTGTATATCGTGGTTGTTGGTTATTTTCCAGGCTCGCACCAATGGATCGTTTCACTCTAGGGTGGGTCTGAGGAGCAGGGATATCATTGCACGCAGAAGTGAGATTTGGACCAATGGCCTGTTATAGGATGGCTAGTTACATGACATTATTACTTAGATGATTATGGATTCTTGTGAGATGAGAACTAGTTGTATTTCTTTTCATACATAGATCGGGGTCAATATTTAATTATCTACAATTTGAGACATATGGTATATACATGAGGGTGTCCTTGTTTGGATTATTTCGCTCGACGTACTATGTCTCTTGTTGTAGATTTTTAAGTATTAATTCCATCTATTGTATGACCTTGTTGCTTGGATGGTTTCTGATCGCTACCTGCATGATCTTGTTACTTGGTTGATTTTTGGATTCTTCTGATTATTAGTATTCCAGTTGCATGCTCTATCGTTATTACTATCATCACATGTTCTATTTCTATTTCTGTTATCGCATTGATCACGCATATATTATCAATACTGTTATTGTATTTGTTCCTGCCTTGAGGATCTTGTCGTGTGTTATACACGCTAACGTACTCCTATTTTCTGGGTGTACGTCAGATTTAGGAGATGGATAGCCTCAGTTCGGAATCATACAAGAGCCAGATGATTCTTAGCAGGGATGTCTTACAGAAGGAATAGAAGAACCAGCTGAAGTGTAGTGATTTTCTTCCGTAGTAGTAGTTGGACATTAAAACTCTTTTACCGTACTTTTCTTTGGTTGATGATGAATTTAGTATTTTAACATTATTTTCTTTATGGACTATGTATTTCTTATTTCCTAGTTGGACTATTTTGTAAATAGGATATGTTGGACCCATATTTTATGTATGGGATGATTTACTATTGATGATATGTTTATTCTTTATTCTGAGTTATCATTATATTCTTGCTATTGTGATCGGGGACTTGTGACTTCGTATTGTATTTATTTCTAGACGCTTAGCGTATTGGATTGAGAAGAAAAGAAAAGAAAAAAAATGATAGTGTATATTTCTTCTCAATCTAATACGTCGCGGGCTTGTTCACGTTCCGATTCCCGGGTGTTTTGGGTAGCGGGGCGTGACAAGGCTTGTGAGCCGTCTCTTAGGATACCTATTGTAGGCGTATAAAATTGCCTATAGGTCCCTTCGCGCAGCTCGACGA
>BQKN01062836.1:126916-162388 GCA_022839385.1 Asparagus kiusianus | reverse complement strand
ATAGGGTTTATTATTTTTCTATTCCGGATACATATAATAACGATACTGTTGTAATATTCTTACTCAATCGTTCTGTGGCAAATAGGTTTTATCTTCCTATTTTCGGATACATATAATAATGATACTATTGTAATACTCTTACTCAATCGTTCTACGAAAATATGGTTTATTATTTTCCTATTCCGAATACATATAATAACGATACTGTTGTAATACTCTTACTCAATCGTTCTGCGGTAAATAGGTTTCATCTTCCTATTTTCGGATACGTGTAAAACATCATTATTCATATGTGTTTATCAATTTAACTCGTGTCAAAAGTGTGTCAATCTAACACAATATAGCATACATGCACAAATCTTGGTGTGCTTGTCCACATCTGAAGTTCACCATCATCCCAGGTATTAAACAACTCTTAATCATTATAATATAATAGTACAAGATTTAGAAACTCTCTCAAAAATAACAAACAAGAGCGAAACTCAAGAAACCTTTACGTAATATATCAATTTATTTCAAATCAGCACATCTGCAGTTTTCTACAGAACATATCATTGGTAAATTGAGAATATCTTTCTCTGGACAAACTCTTTTTAAGAATAGTTTTTCATTTTGGAAACTAGACTCACATAGCTATTATTTGACACTGATTTGGTTTAGTTTGGAGTTCATATGATGTTTCTAATTTCCAGTTAAACATTTTATATGTGCAGCAGATTTTCTGCAGAATATATTATCAGTAAATTGAGAATATCTTTCTCTAGGAAAACTATCTTTAGGTATGGTTTTCTGTTTTGAAAACTAGATTCACATATCTTTCAATTGGCATTAGTTTGGTTCAATTTGGATTTCATTTGTTATTTCAAATTTCTAATTCAATAGTATATATGTGCAGCAGATTTTCAGCAGAACATAGCAAGCATGATTATTTGCACAAGAAATCATATGTAAACCTTCAATCATGCACGAAACTTTAAAACGAAGAATAAGACATCTAAATTCAGATAAACAATATTTTAAATTATTTTTAAATCTTAAAATACTTCTGTAAATTCGTGCTTAATCTCTTTAACATGAAAAGACCTAGTCTTTATACATATATACAAAAGATCCAATTTTTATACACAAATTAATTGATTAGGCTCTATAAAACTCATTAAAAACTCTTCAAAAAACTGGGAGGGGGATTAGTAGAGATGATACTCGCCTGGGGTTATAGGAAAACTTGTTATAAGCAACGTCGAAGGAGATCTCCACTCCAAAAGCCAAAAATCAACAAAAACCCAACTTGAAAGCCTCCAATCTTCTCCAAGAATTCAAAATAGAGTTTATGGGGTTTGGTGGCTGTTAAGGTTCTTAGATATGATAAAATAAAGGAATTTTCGTGAAAAATACAGGTATTTATAGAGGCAAACCCGAAACAAACCTGTTAGACCCGAACCAGGGAACCTAGTCTGACTAGGAAAATACCCATTTAGTATTTTGGTTATAACTTTCTCATCCGACCTTGGAATGAGGTGATCTAAGACTTGTTAGAAATCTGTTGAAGAGACCTACAACTTTGGTCTTTTACACTTTTCCAAATTCTAACTGCATTGGTGTGTAAAACATAAAAACTCATAACTGATCATTATTCCCAAATTTTCACTCTTTTAGCATTTGTGCATGTTATGTGCATTTGCACTCATATTTTCACAAATATACATTGAATTGATTTCAAATCAATTCTTATCATATCTAAACATCAAAATATATTATTTTTCACCATATAACATATTTATCATTATATAAAATATTCAAATTTACGTGGTTTTACATTTTCAGTTATTTTCGGATATCATATGTATATTAGATTGTTCACTTGAGACATGATTTCATTTATAAGATATATCTTTCTACATCATGTCTATAGTACTTATTTCCCTTATTTTGCATGTTTTGTACATGCACTTATATTTGATTCCACTAGAGGATATTACTATGATTTGGTAAAACGTGTTTATGCATAGTGTGAGTGCATGACAAGTTTGATATCTTTGGATTCACCTTAGACTGTAACCATGTGTGAAACCAGGGGCATCACACAATCTCAGACCATATTCTAGATACCTCACATAGAGCGGATTCTGCTCCGGCCCATGATAAAATATAGCCTCTAACCTCGTTAGAGCATACAAATCGTATGCCTCAGGGATGTTGAACCTTTTAGACATTGTATCCATCTGTGGTAAAGTCACTTTAGAGTGAATCTTCTCCAGAAGAACTCGACGATCAACTGGTTCGGAAGCCATTGGAGATTGAAGAGCTAATCACTGGAAAAGATGAATGGAGGAGATCTTGAGTTCTCTCAAGGGAATTCGAAAAGACAATAGCCGCCTCTTGCGTGACCATGTTTCTATAAATAAGCAGTTGATTTTCAAACTGCCAGAATTTGAACCGACGGATCCAGCTGTATCCAACAACCAAGATTTATTTTCAGATTCTGAAGCACCCTCAGAGATCGAGGTGCAGTCCTCACCTCGAATAACCCATAATCTGCCATAAAAAAAGGATTGTAGCAGCAAAAGGGTGTCAGATGACATTAGCCACGTCGCTTCAGAAGAGACTTTTCAGTTCTCATTCAAAGCATCCACATCCGTCCAAAAGCAATTTTTTATTGTATTTTCACTCGGACTCGGCAAAAGCCGCCTCCAAGCGAAAGGGGTCAACTGTTATGGTGTTCCCACTCGCCGAAATACAATCTATTGATAAGTGACGGACAGATGTATTTTTGCAATCAATGCCCCAATCAACTTTGTGGCCCAAGCTCAACAGAATCCGACTTAGCCGACCAGTCGAGTCGATATTCCTTTGTGTCGACTCGAAAAGCGGTACTAGTCGACCCGCTTATCAAAGATGACTCACAAGGAGTCCACTCAACCATGTGACTAACGCCTCACGAGGACGACTCGAAAGGCGTTACTGCTCGACGAAGATAGAGGATAACTTTTGCTTCGAGCTTATCCTCGCTGACAACGTGTCCATGTCGCATTTAATGCTTAACAAGCATCATCATGCCTCTACCCCCAACAGTCTTTATGACTCATCGGACCACGTGGGCCACCGCCATACTCCCTCTAACTTCTCATTTAATGCTGAGGGGATCCTTCCTCCAGTCGCCAACTGACACCTGTAAAGCAGATGCTGACCCAGCTGACAGCCCACACTTCGCCACCGCCCTTCTGTGCTCGGCCGATGTGACTAATCTATCCCTTATGCACTGAGTATAAATACATGTACTATTCTAACATTCAAGGGGTTCACCAATCTGATCTTCTAACACATACACTACACAATTACAAGAACACACAGTTCTTTCTTTACCCCACTCAAGTCATCAGATAACTTGATCGTCGGAGGTATAACAGGGAGCCAAACCCCACCCTCTTACGAATTTTTATTTGTGCAGATTTTTTAGATACCCCAATTCAAGAACTAGACATAAAGTTAGGGAAGAAAGCAGCTCCTTCATCAATATTCAATAAATTCGTCCAAACACGGACATAACTAATTGTGTGATCATATAAACCATCAACACCCACCCATTTAAGATCTAGATCTTATTAACCCATTAGGTTTTGAAATATAAATATTATATGAAGGGGTTTATTGACTATGAGAGATTACATATTATTTATATTTTAATTTTTCTGTATGCAATACAAAGTGCAGTAATTGAAGGTAAAAGTTAGGGTAAAACAAAGACTCAACTAACGCTATCTCCACACCTAAGCTGGTTACGACTATTTTGGTCTAGGAGTTACCAAACAACCTGCTAACAACAAAATTACCTCGCTAATAGCACTTGAATATCTAATAGTTTCCCCCAGTTTGCACTTTATAAACCCTCTTGTGTATGATAGCAATTAAATATTATAAAGTTTTTAAAAGTTGCTGTAATACCTATTATGCAAATATGAGAAATTTGCTCTGAATATACCCACATGATAGTCATAAACTAAATTTCTAATATTTTAGCCTTTAATATTTGTTGAATTTACTGTGAAATCCATCATAATTATATTTTAAAATATAATTGAAATGAGTTTAAAATAAAACTACAGAATGATAAATAGTAAATTTAATAAAAATTAAGGATTAAAAAGTTCTAAAATTAACTTGTCAATGTCACATGAAAAATTCGAAAGGAAATTATCATGTATGCACAGCAAAAGATACTAAAGTATAACTTCTAGAAGCTTTAGGATATATAAGTGTTACAAAATAAGTGGAAGTAGATAAGTACAATTTATAAGGTGTATAATTAGCCAAATTACTTCTATAATAAGGATGATTAAGCGTCACCTAAACAAAACTTTCTCATGCTCCCCGAAAGTTCTAAACAATTTGCATCCACCCACAGTTTCAATCACGCACGCCTTTTGATTTGGAAAAATGCAAATCACACTAGTCACAGTCGTTGAAAGTCCGAACCAAATTTTAGCACTCAAAAAATGTTGGCGGACATCAAAGCAACTGACACGAACATCAAAGGTAAGGCAAGGCTATTGTGCTCAGATCTAGTTATGGGACCCAAATTATGGAATTTTAAAAGTTGTTTCCATATTAGTCCCTTGAATCATTAATATTTGAAACTAGTACATCAAATCATTAAAATCTCCCCAGTTCTTTACTTTGGTACTCCTCATATCATCTACTGGAAAGATTAATTTGCAAAAACTTCTAAAAATTGGGACACTTACAACAATTTTAATGATTTGTCATTGGAGGCAATAATGTTAGAAACTAAACTTGTAAGAGTTGAAGGAACTGATAACAATTTCAATGAAGTAAGGAGCCAGTTCCGACTATAAGGGGGTGTTTGGTTGCATTGTTTTTGAGAAATGTTTTCTCAAAAAGTACAAACAATGGTATTTTTATAATTAAGAGATTTCTATAGATTTCTATAAACTGTGTTTGGCTCAAAAAAGATTTACAGAAATGTTTTCTATAAAGTACAGAAAAGTACCAAATTTTATAGAAATTGATTTCCTTCAAAAATGGACGGAAATCTCTTGGAAATCTGACGCATTCATTATTTAAATAATAAAACTCATTAACACATTTCTATAAAGTTCTCACTTTTCTATATAATTGGGGTTGTTTGGTTACATTTCTATAAATTATAAGAAATGTTGCTATTTTCCCAAAAGTTATGAGTTATTTTTTGTTTTGAACCAAACAAGCAAAATACAAAAAATAAGAAAATTTGTACTTTTTAACTTCTCAAAACTTTTCCTATAATTTTTTTAAGAAATACAAGGAAATAAAATTTTGGGTGGAAAACATTTCCTATAATTTATAGAAATGTAACCAAACACCCCCTAAGATTGACTAATATCGGAAAACCCCATTTCAGAAAACAGAAAAGTTTTGCTCTCTATATCTATTTCTTCATCGAATATTCCATTTACGGATCCCAGGACTCACGTGTCTTGTGCGTGCATGGGCGCCACCCCCTGCAAGCAAATTTCGTGGCGGCCAAGAAGGCAAAATTCGCGCACCCACTCCTCCACCCACACGATGGACCCCATGCAACAGAAGTGGGTGAGTAAAACATTCGGCTGCCATAACGCATCAGAAGGCATTAAACTCTCCGTCGTCAGCATTCCACGATGGCCAACTGATATAAAATCCAACGGCTGTGATTGCTCCATCCCACTTCGAGAGCTTCTATAAATTTACCCCCTTGAGACGCCCTGATCCTCTCCATTATTACTCTCTCTCAAAAAGCCCTCTTCTCATTTCAGCGAATAGAGATCTTTCGATGGCGACCGTGACGATCAAGTGCATCAAGGCCAGACAAATCTTCGACAGCCGTGGGAATCCCACCGTCGAGGTCTGATCTCTTCTCATCTTAACCCTAGCTTCTCAGATCCCAGATCTAACCCCTTAATGTCGATTTGATCGAGATCTGATTGTGTTTTGTGCTTTTCTGTAGGCTGATTGTCACTTGAGCAATGGAACCGTAGCTAGGGCTGCAGTCCCTAGTGGTGCATCTACTGGTGTTGATCAGATCTCAACTTTTAATTTAACTTAATTTAATTTTACTGTTTTTTTTGAAGAATTAGATGTTTGATTTTGACTGATTTTGATCGTGCAGGTGTGTACGAGGCCTTGGAATTGAGGGACGGAGGATCGGACTACCTCGGGAAAGGTGTTGGCAAGGTTAGGATTTTTTTTCTCTCTTTGGTTTCAAGCCTTATCAACGATTAAAACTTTTGAGTGTTTTTTTAGTATTATATGTATATATGTTGTTTTGGTAAATGCTTGCACTTAGATCCATAATTTTAGTTGGATACTTCTATTTGATCAATTTGTTTTTGTTTGATTGATGCCTATTCAGGGACAAGTTTTATCTTGGGATTTAAGTAATCAAATCACTTGTAAATGGAGGTTAAGTTTCAATGTTACACACTTGGAGCATATTGTTTACTTTTGAGAATTAAGTTATTCGAAACCCTCATAAATGGAGCGCAAGATTCAATATTAACTACTGGAAGTATTTTTTTGCTGTTTTACCTTAAGATTAAAGTTAATTCAAAACCCTTGAGATGGAATCAAAGATCCAATATTAAATACTATTAGCATCTCTATTGTTTATTTTGTGAAATATAAGTCATTCAAATTTCAATTGCCTTGTAAGTAGAATTGCAGACTCAATACTGACTACTAGGAGCATATCTTTGTTCTTTGTTGTTTATCCTGAGTTTTAAGTTATGCAATCCCCTTGAAATTGGAGTGGAACATTCAATATTAAATCCTGTAAGCACTTTCCTGTTGTTTTATCTTGAGACGTAAGCTATGCAAACTCCTTGTAAATAATGTTAAAATACAACGACTATAGAATTGTTGTTTTCCTATTGTAAGCTTACTCTACTTACAGAAAATAGGCATGTTATCATGAGTCATGACTAATATTCTATATAGACTTTCTTCTATACTTGTTTATGCATCTCTCAGATATTCATCAATTCAAATTATTCTAAATGATAATGTTTTTAAGTACTTTGCTAATTGCTTATCTGAGTCTTTTGATTTTAGCTTACCCTTTTGATCTTTGTAATTCTTATAGGCTGTTGGCAACGTCAATTCTATCATTGGACCTGCATTGGTTGGCAAGGTATGTGTGATTAATATCCTATCTAATTATAACATAACCAGTATCAGTTCTATGGTAAGTGAAACCTTACTTTTATTATTTTTATTTAGGACCCTACACAGCAGACCCAGATCGACAACTTTATGGTCCAGGAGCTTGATGGAACCAAAAATGAGTGGGGTTGGTGCAAACAGAAGGTATCCTTCTGGCTAGATGTAGATTTTCATTGTCAGTTTTAATTGACTTGTTCTTCTACTATTTTGCATCTCTTAATATATGCTGGATTTGATTGATTTTTTTGTCTGTTTCAGCTTGGTGCAAATGCTATTCTCGCTGTCTCACTTGCTGTATGCAAGGCTGGAGCCAGTGTAAAGAACATTCCGCTTTACCAGGTATGTATTGATTTTTCTGTTGCTGAAGAAGCTTATGATGAGTATGATGTTTGATCTTTCTCCATATCATTTCATGCAGCACATCGCCAATCTTGCTGGGAACAAGAACTTGGTTTTGCCTGTTCCAGCATTCAATGTTATCAATGGGGGCTCACATGCTGGAAACAAGCTTGCTATGCAGGTAATGCTTTTGCATGGAATTAACCGCTGTTATTGTTATTATATTAGTATTAGTACTGTGTTTTGGATGAATAACAGCTTTAGCTTGCATGCCATTGATTATCAGTGGGGCAAAACATAGTACTTGTCTGTATTTCGAGTCAATAGTAAAATTGTTGCTGCATGTCCTACATGTTGCATCATTTCGTATTACATTTCCATTTCTATTTTATGCTCAGTTGTACTAATTTCTGTTAGGATTATTACTATTTTAAATGTCACAGGAGTTCATGATCCTCCCAGTTGGGGCCTCTTCGTTCAAGGAAGCCATGAAGATGGGTGTTGAAGTATACCACAACTTGAAGGTAATTGCTTTAACTAATTTAAAATGATGCTTCAACTGATATGCTATTGAACAATATGTAACTTCTCTCCTGTTTTCCAGTCCGTGATTAAGAAGAAGTACGGACAAGATGCTACCAATGTTGGGGATGAAGGTGGTTTTGCTCCTAACATTCAGGTGGACAGCTGTTCTAACCTATTATTACATGCCTTGTACAGTTTATCTTTTATAATTTAGTGTCTGGCATTTGTTATCAATCTGTTAAATGCCATTGTTGTATAACTATTACTTTTAGATATGGAGCTTCTTTCTGAAGTTTAAGCTGCTTGTGCTGCTGAGAAGTCCTGAAAGTATTGGATAATCTTTTCATGTTTTTGTTTACCTAGCAAATTTAGTGTGACATTCTATGTCAATGTGTTACTTACCATACATGTTCCTGGCGGCGGGCCGCCCCCCCCCCAAAAAAAAAAAAAAAAACAAAAGAAATCTTTTAGTGAAAAGTGACTTTTTTGTGCTGTGTGCTGCTGTAAATTTCCTGGAAAATAATTCTTTGATAGCTTTTTAAGAGTTGAGGAGCTATTACCCACTTCTAATTTTCTTTTCAGTTATATGGGCAAGACTAGCTATGAAGCACGGACACGGCGACACAGACACGGACACGGCAAAACCCAAAAAAATAGGACACGGCGACACGGCTAAATTTTTTTAATATTATTATTATATATAGATTAATATTGAATTAAATTCCAATCATGCTTTGGGAATGAGTGAAATTCCACAAAGCAAATCATACGTTCCTGCTAATTCATAGCCTAATATGATCGGTCATGCTTTCAAGACATAAACTGCCCAATCAATAGGTTTGCTTTGCCTTTAACACTACTATGTACAATAGAAAATGCCTCTTTTGTCCAGTCACACATACTAACCAACTCAAAGATTTGACTTGTCAACAACCAATATTAAAACCAAAAAGAGGCATTCATAACATTTATTAGTTTGCATTGATCAAAAAAAAAAAAAAATTCTAGACGCACAGACTTAATAACAGTTAGTTTTATATTAGTTTACATTGTAGAAAATGGTCTAATAAAAAAAGAGCATTCATATGTGAACAAGTCCAGTCTTAATAACATTTATTCTTTGTATGGGAACTTAAAATATGAGCCGATTCCATTAATACAGCAGAAAAAATGAAGAAGAAAAAAAGAAATCCGAGAAAAAAGGTCAAAAACTCACATTTATTCTTTGTATGGGAACTCAAAACATGAGCTGGATCCATTAATACAGCAGAAAATGAAGAAAAAAAAAGAAAACCAAGAAAAAAGGTCACTCCCACATTTATTCTTTGCATGGGAACTCAAAATATGAACTGGCTCCATTAATAGAGCAGAAACAATGAAGAAATAAAAAGAAAACAAAAAAGAACCGATGCCTCTGAGAGAGAGAAACCTGGGGAAGAGGAGATGTGAGAGAGAGGAGAGGGAGAGAGAGAAAAGCAGCCGAAAAAAAAGAAAACAAAAAAAAGGTCAAAAAACTTACAAACAGCCGATGCCTCTGGGTGGTCGCCGACTCGCCGCCTCTGGGTGGTCTCCGATTCGCCGCCGCAGTTGAGATGGGGGAAACAACCGATGCCCTAGGATGAGAGAAGAGAGAGAGAGAAGCAGCCGCCACTCGCCGGATGAGAGAAAAGAGAGGTATCGGTCTTTGCTTTTAGGTTTTATTTCGAAACGGGTTCACAAACAGTGGGTTTTCAAACCCAATAATCGCTTCGTAACCCTCAGTCGGCGTGTCGAGAAAGAATCAGAAAAAATGGCGTGTCGACGGCGTGTCGATGGCTATCGACGGCGTTGACCGTGTCGAGGGTGTTGACCACGTGTCCGACGCGTGTCGAACGCGTGTCCGCGTCCGACACGCGTCGAAGACGGACTCGGCGGCAGATTTGGAGAGTCGGTGCTTCATAGAAGACTAGAATTGGTACAGGTAAAGTAGGTAGATGACTACTTTCAGCCAATCAGCATATGGTTCCAGTTAAATGCTATCCTGCATCTTACTTTTTCTGTTAGTACCATGTTTAAATTTAAACTTTATTTTAATTGCTAGAGATCCTTTTCTGAAGCCATTTAGATGTAAAGTTTTTTTTCTGATACTTTTGTTAATTCTGTGGTTCTATAGCTCTACAATCAATTTTGGAATTGAGTATCCACTACACACTTTTTTCATCTAAAATAGTTCTTTTGTTATCCATGCATTAATAACGTCTGATATTGACCTTTCAGCCAATCAGCATATGGTTCCAGTTAATGCTACCTTGCTTCTTACTTTTTTCGTTAGTACCATGTTTAAATTTAAACTTCGTTTTAACTAGAATGATTTTTCTCAGGCCATGTAGATGTAAAGTTTCTTTTCTGATATTTTTTTATTTATTTAAAGAAATGGGTAATTCTGTGGTTCTATAGCTTCTAAGGTCAATTTTGGAGTTAGAGTATCCATTACACCCTTTTTCCATCTCATAATAGTTCTTCTATTATCCATGCATTAATAACATCTGATATCTGATATTGACCTTTTGCTATCAATACCCTTGTTAATTGTTATGTTCCCATACCCTGTTAGGCCACTGCTGTCTGGATATTGTTGATCTTTCTTATCCGGCACTTTGCTGGCATTTTACTTTGGGCGTGATTTTCCTGTGTGCATGCCGGCTAGTTTAGAATGACAAACCCCTCCTTTCTGGCATTCTTATATTGCCTTCCACCATGGCTGGGAGCTTGTTGATTTGCCTTCTGTTATAATTTGGTTTTCTTTCATTTCAGAGTGGTCACTGATTCTTGTAGTAAAGTCTTCCTATGTGAAGACTTTCTGAACCCCATCTTCATGAGTTCTATGGCTATTCACATTTTGATTTGTATTTTTACAGAACTTTGTTCATATTTGTTATTATAATTAAATTCTCTATTTTTGATGGAATTACAGGAGAACAAGGAGGGGCTTGAATTATTGAAGACTGCTATTGCTAAAGCTGGATATACTGGCAAGGTATCTCCACTATTTATTTGCAATTTCATTAATTTGCATTATTCACTAATGTTTTCTTCTTCTGCATCCAATTCGATAATTCAATAATGATACATGTATATATTGTGATTGGCTGTTAATAACAGGTTGTCATTGGCATGGATGTTGCTGCCTCGGAATTCTACAATGAGAAGGATAAGACATATGATCTTAACTTCAAGGAAGAGGTAAATCTTACCTTTCCATTTCGGTGATAATTTTGTCTTAGAATAACATGACAAATCCTCGTCTCAATGTTCAGTCTTGTTTTTCTGTAGTTCTATTTGTTTTGGCACTTGTTTTTTCATTAACTTTTACCTTGTTTATCCACTGCAGAACAATGATGGTTCTCAGAAAATTTCTGGAGACAGCTTGGGGAACGTTTACAAGTCTTTTGTTTCTGACTATCCCATTGTGTCTATTGAAGACCCCTTTGACCAGGATGACTGGATCACCTATGCTAAGCTGACTGCTGAAATCGGTGAAAAAGTTCAGATTGTTGGAGATGATCTTCTCGTCACCAACCCCACTGTAAGTGTTAACTAACAATTGAGCAATTCTGGTCAAGTGAGCTTGTTTCAAAAAAATTATCTAAATGTCCGCCTCACTGTTGCAGAGGGTTGCCAAGGCAATAAATGAGAAGAGCTGCAATGCCCTTCTTTTGAAGGTAATTTATGGATGCATGTCGTTTTGCCTTCTATTTTATTATGTCAAGTTAGTTGTAAGATCTTAGAAGTTGTGCCGTTTTCATTGTACTTATTTGATTTTTGATTCTGATGGTGACAGGTGAACCAAATTGGGTCCGTCACTGAAAGTATCGAAGCTGTACGGATGTCTAAGCGTGCTGGCTGGGGTGTGATGGCAAGCCACAGAAGGTGAGAGTCATGGTTACCCCTTCTATTATTTGACATCGATTTTAGCATATGAACTTTCAGCAGATAATACTGAGCTGGGTTTATCCTTATTGCAGTGGTGAAACTGAAGACACCTTCATTGCTGATCTCTCTGTTGGTTTGTCAACAGTAAGTCACACTAGATGTGTTTTACCATTGTTTTTGGTCATTTTGCTCCTTCCTTGGCAAATTAAAGTCTTTTGGTAATTACGGAGGTTTAATTTCATTTGTAGGAACTACAGGTTTACAAATTGACCTTGTTTCAGATAGTTATCAGTTTTCTTTTTTGATACACTCACCATTACATGCATATATCATATACATGTATAATGTATATGATATATTAATCATATACATCCTGGTCACAGTTTTCACATTCAATTCTTAATAGAAATTGGAATAAATGTTGTTTCCCTTTGAATCATAGGGGGAATTTGGTGTAGTTGACACCAAACTTTTTGGGGTTCTTTTTTGGGCTTAGCAAACATCAACTTTTGCTTGCTGTTTCTTACTATCGTATATTTTGGTGAAACAGGGCCAGATCAAGACTGGAGCTCCATGCAGATCTGAACGACTCGCCAAGTACAATCAGGCAAGTTTTGTTTAACTCAAGCTTAATCTCACTGTTTTCAGTTTCTAAGTTGGTCACTTATGAAATATATCTACTTGCATCAATTCAGCTGCTGAGGATCGAGGAAGAGCTTGGTGCTTCTGCAGTGTATGCTGGAGCCAAGTTCAGAGCTCCCGTTGAGCCATACTAGACCTTGATATAGAGCACAGATACACCCCTGTGCCATAAGTTGCATAATTTTGGTTCCCTGGCTGTTTGCTTCGTTTTTCTTTGTCTCGAAACTGTGAGCCTCTTTGCTGTTGTGGGCGAAGATGAGAATAAATAATGGTTTTTGTATTGCCGTAGCAAACCTTTTTAAGGGTTTTACGCTGTAGATTGCAACTGCTTGCTTGTGTTATGATGGTAAGGTTTTTATCTAATGGAAGTTTTACTACGAGCTGAATTTTCTACCTCTCCTTTTGTCTTCTTCGTGTAATTGTAGCACAGTTTGTGGAAAACTTCTGGTTATGTTTCCTAATGTTCATGATGGAATCGAAAGATAAATTAAGGTATCTTTTGAAATTCTTGAAGGAAAAGAAAAATAAGGCTTTTAATTGCACTTAAACATGCTATGGTTTCCTCTATTTGCACTTAGGGCCTCTTTGGAAGAAAAGAAGTATTAAAAGTAAGAAGACCAAAGAAGTAAAATTTAAAATTATGAAGAAGGAAGTAAATACTTTTTTAGTTGTTTTCCATATTTTAAAATTAAGAGAAATAATAATTCCTCCACTTCATTAAATTTTTTGTTTGGATTGTAATTGAAAATATTGTCTAGAAAAGTGAAAAAGGATCATTTAAGATTTTATTGGAAGTGAAAACTATTCACTTAATGCAAAATTTGATTTTATTCGTAAATTAACTCATGTTTTAGCTATTTCTAGCTCTTGGATACCGCTCAAATGTGTCATGTCAGCATTCAAGGAATTAGTTTTTTAGAGAACTGAATGATTTTTTTTCTTGGAAGGAGTAGAAGTAGTCTCTATTTTCTTTACTTCGTAACTGCTTGCTTTTGACATTATTTATATATCCTGAAGTTTTTAAGACTTGCATTTATATACCATTATTTATTTTTGCAACACTTATATAGAAAATAAATGGAATGTAGAAAATAAAAAGAAAGTACTTTCGCTTTATTTTCTATAAATATTAAGCTCGTGCTCGCACGGATTATTTTGATTTTTTTTGTTTATACACAATGGTTTATACACCCTTTAAGAGATGATTGATTATATTCATTTGTACACTATATCTTACAAATCATCTATTAATTAATACATTATTAAATGCTTTTGAAGAAAGAGACAGTTATGACCTCTTTTTGCTATATGATGAGAAGAAGAAAATAAAGTTTCTTTTTAATTTGTTAGGGCCTCTTTTTTTTACAAGGAAGTAGTTATGAAGTAGGCAAAATAAAGGAAATAGAGGATGCTTCTATTACTTCTAAGGGCATGTTTGTTTTGACAACCATAAAAAATAAAATTGAAAACATCATGGAAATCATATTTCATTGTATTTTATAGATTTCCTCAAAGTAATTGTTTTTTGTTTGTTTTACATATAAAACATGGGTGTAGAAATATACCCCTTATATTTCCTCAATTTTCTATGATTGGTTGGGGAGTTAAAACTTAGAAAATAAAACAACAAAAATTTGACCAAATAACTAATTTTTGTGTTAAATATTAAAGTAGTTATTAAAGTGGCATTATCATTATAAACTCTCAAGCCATGAGGTTGTGACCTAGATAATGCATCTTGTAGAACCCTATAATCATTGGCGGAACCCTCCCACCCGGTTAATACATAAGAGAAAAGCCTGTTAAGTGTATAAGCTGCATTCTCCTTAAAAAAGTAAATACTATCACCATTACAGAAAATGCAGCCCCTGAAACCATTTTCATAATCGTTTCCTCATCAACTAAGTCACCATCCATCTACAATATCCACAACTATGTTACACACATAGTTATCAACTATATAAATCATATGACCATTTACAGGAAAAAAACAGACTTAAACAATTCCTTTAGCTATACAATAATTAGCATCAAACTTAGAGTTGTCAAACAACATGAATATTGTCAAAATTTCTAAGAGAGGAATTCGGTTGTTACCATCATAGACAATAAAAAACCAGAAAATAATATATTACTGTCTTTGATGATATCACCACATCTTCAACATCATTTGGAGTACAAATACTACTAAGATGATAATTAGTTAATCTAAATAGTTGATACATCATAAGCGCGTAATTAAAAGATCTTAGTGTCATTCTGTCACGCCCCTGTTTTCACACATGGCTGCAGTCCAAGGTGAACGTAGAGATGTGAAACTTGTCATGCACCCACACTATGCAACAACACGTTTCACCATCACAGTAATATCTCTCTAGTGAAATCAAATACAAGTGCAGGTACAAAACATACAAAATAAGGGAAATAAATGCAATAGACATGATGTAGAAAGAGATATCTAATATATATAATCATGTCTCAACTGAATACACTGAATACAACTGATGTCTGAAATAAATGTGAATTATCTCAATATGAGTCAACTGAAAATAAACTAAGGCACACAGCCTTTACAAGATGAAATACAAAACTCTAAATATCTAGAGATAAATCTCAATTACAGTGGATCCTCATCTACTAAAAATATATGACGACGACTATGCTGGAAGTCCGTCATCATGCGGCTCTCCGGAACTTTGAGCTACTACCTGAAAGGAATTGAAAAATAAAAAGAGAAACAACAAGAGCGTCAGAACGTTACGACAAGATCATCTCCATCCGCCCCCAGGGGAAGGGCTACTAGATGTGATGGAGACTCTATTTATTAAGCATAGTCTACCTAGATCATTTACCTTGTATCTAAATGGAATTAATATTTAGAAACCTACAGCACGAGACGTAGTACGTCGAGCGAAATGATCTAAATAAGAAAACCCTCATGTATATACCATATATCTCAAATTGTAGATAACTAAATATCAATACCGGACTAAGAATAAACAATCTAAATAGAATCAATAGATAGAAACTCATAACACGAAACTAGTACGTCGAGCGAAATAATCCAAACAAGAAAACCCTCATATGTATACCATATGTCTCAAATTGTGAATTGTTAATCATCAATCCCAACTAATATTAAATGATATCAATACAAGAAAGTAAAATCATCACAATATCGGACCAAAAATATCTTCCACTATCCTTTGGAAGATAATGTAAACAACTGCAAATAATCCTGCGTACTTTCAAGAGTAAAGTACCCCGGTCATATATAACTCAACTATGAGTCATGTTCATAAATAGCGTCCACCAAGACTTAGGCTATCAGATAATTATCCTTGCAAATCCTTGCAAAGTTTATAATTCATCGCATTATCATGCGAGATGGACTACCAAATCGGCATTCTAAAAGTGTACACGACTCATTAGTCTCATCGCATTAACACGCGGGACGGACTACCAAATCAGGCATTTTAGGTATACGGCTCACAAGCCTCATCGCATCTACATGCGGGGCGGACTACTAGATCAATCATCTTAAAACCCGACTCAATGGCCTGTACTAATAGTATATCAACGCACTATCCCAAGTAGTACTGAGCGGTGCTCATTAACGATATCCATACAAATATATAATATTTAAATAACTCATATCTCCATTGTAATCAAAACAATAACTGTATTAATCCTCTTCGGGATACCCATGTGTGTATTACGACATTATACGTGTATACTCATGATTGTACGTGTATCATCGTGCGTCTCGAACCCCAAGTTTGAAAGCAAAAGGTGTAAAAAACAACACTTCAAACAAAAGGTGTAAAAAACAACACTTAGTTAATCATATTTGCATAATAGGGATTAACTCGACATGATTTAAACTCTTGAATTAATCTAGTTAGGGTTTAACATCTCAATTAACCAAAATTTCTCAAATAAAATATAAATTATCAACATGATTAACTAAGCATGATTGGAAGTAATCATTGAACATCACTTAGGTATCACAAACCTAGGGTTTATACATATTAAATTAACAAGAAAACTCAATTAATTATTAAACTAGGGTTTAAACATGATTTAAGAATACTTAATAAATTAAAATGAAAATAAAAGCAACCCTAATGATCATGATCATCAACTAATATAAACAACAACTATAACTATAGATTTTCACATTGGTTTAGAGATTAACATCATAAACTAAGATTTGAAAACATCGGGCTAAGCTTAAATATGAGATTCATCAATTAAACATATTAAATCTTGAATTAGCTACAGAGAAAGGTTTGGAGAAATATGATTTTGCCTTAAACGTCGTGTTGAACTCCTGAACATGTGCGTGCAAGATCCCTCTTCACCAAAGTCGCAAAATCCCGTATTCCTCTTGACAAACGCCTTAAGAACTCTCCCAAATCTCAGAAATTATGATTAGGGTTTGAGAGAGAGGAAGAAGAGCTGCTAGGGTTTGGAATACTGATGAAAAGATGTATTTTTCGTGTGTAAACATGTATATATATAACTACAAACCCGAATCAAAACAGCCAAAATCCGAAACAGGAAACCTAGTCAGGCTAGGAAAATAGTTTTTAGTATTTTGGTTGTAACTTTCACGTACGACCTCGGAATGAGGTGGTTTAAGATGCGTTGGAAATATATTGAAGATACCTACAACCTTTGTCTTTTCAATTTTTTCATATTCAAACTGTATTGGTGTGTAATGCAGATATACTCTTAACTGGTTATTTTTCTAGATTTCTTCTTTGTGCATATTTAACCTTCGTATACTCTCATATATACTCTTAATTGATCTCAAATTAATTGTTAGCATAATAATTCATCCATAAATAATATTCATCTTAATTAGAGCTCATTTATTAATATAATTCATACTATTTTCTAAAATTCACGGGGTTTTACATTCACCCCCCCTAAAAGAATTTCGTCCTCGAAATTCCGTAATTGTATCTTAGAGATTAATAATATGAGAAAAGCACGATGAGGGGATAATCTAGATAATGAAACCTTGCTATACACATCTCGTACCATTAATCCCTAGATATGAAACATAAACGTTATTTACACTTAACAATCTAGAATGTAAATACTCTCACTTAACCCTTAATTAAATGGAACTAGTACGTCGGCGAAAATCGAAACAAGGAACCCCTCATGTATATACCATATGTTCCGAATGGTTAAGAGCTAAGTGTTAATACCCCCATTCCAGTATTAAATGTAAATGTGGCTATACAAATAATATGAACACAAAAAAATCATAGTTAATATTTTATCTGCTCAAACATGTGTGGGTAGTTACGACGCATATCCTCCTTGCGCTCCCAAGAAGCTTTCTCAGCTCCTTTCCGGCTACACTGGACTTTAACTAAAGGAATCATATTATTTCTAAGTCTTTTGTCCTCTCTAGCAAGAATACAAACTGGAATCTCGATGGTGGTCAAATCAACTTGAATCTCTAAGTCTGGTGCATCAATCACTCTCTGTTGCTCCTCGTTATGTAAATGCTTCTTGAGCATCGAACTATAGAAAACATCGTGTACACCCGACATCGATGCTAGAAAATCTAGCTAATACGAAACGGCTCCAACACGATCAACGATCCTAAATGGTCCAACATATCTCGGGCAAGTTTTCCCCCGTTTGCCAAATTGCTGAACACATTTCATAGGTGACACCTTCAACATAACATAATCTCCAACCTGAAATTCCAATGATCATCGCTTCTGATCTGTGTAACTCTTTTGCTGACTCTGTGCCGCAAGGATATATTCCCGAATCAACGCCACTTTCTCCGTAGTTTGTCTTACGAGCTTCGATCCAAGCATATGCTATCCTCTTGTTCTGCCCAACAAATCGAGGATCTACAAGGCCTCCCATACAACGCCTCATCAGTGCCATACCTATCGTCACTTGATAACTGTTATTGTAGGAAAACTCAATCAATAGAATATGATCCTCTCAGCTACCTTAAAAATCAATAACACACGCCCGCAACATATCCTCCAACACTTGGTTGACTCTCTCCGTCTGGCCATCTGTATACGGGTGAAAAATGCTGCTATATGATAACTGAATGCCAAAAGAGTTCTGGAAGCTCCTCCAGAAATACGACGTGAAAACTGAGCCTCGATCCAACACAATCGTCTCCGGAACTCCATGTAATCATACTATCTCCTGGATGAAAATCCTCGCATAAGTCTCTGCCGTGTAAGTCGTCTTCACTGGTAAGAAATGTACCAACTTCGTCAATCGATCTACGATTACCCAAATCGAATCGTTCCCTTTGTTGGACCTCAGTATCCCTATAATAAAATCAATCAAAATATCTGCACACTTCCACTCTAGAATGGGTAAAAGCTGTAGGGTTTCTGTGGGTCTCTAATGTTCTGTCTTTACTTGCTGACAGGTAAATCACTTAGCCACATACTCCGCGATATCCCAACGCATACCGCTCTAACAAAATTGCCTCTTTAGGTCCTTATACATTTTGGTTGTGCTTGGATGCACTGTGTACCTAGTGCGATGTGCCTCATCAAACAATTCCTTCTTCAACTACGGATTATCCGGCATCACTAACCGACAATTCATTTGAAAGCCCCCATCTACTCTGATGGTCCAATCAGGCTTAGGCTCTTTAGAAATTTCCTCCTTTCGGGGTTGAATCCAAGAGTTATCCAATTGAGTGTTGATTACTCTATCCATCCATAATGACTGTACGGCTAATGCTCCCAATTAAAATCTGCCTCCACTTTGGCTGGATTAACTATAATGCTTTCCTTGCTAATGACATAGCCCAAAAGTCTGACATCTAAAAGCCAAAACTTACACTTGCTAAACTTAACGTATAATTGGTGCTCCCGCAAGGTCTGCAATGCTAATCAAAGATGTTGTTCGTGCTCTTCCTCCGATCTCGAATAGATAAGGATGCCGTGAATGAATACAATCACGAACTGGTCTAAGTATGGACGGAAAAACCCGGTTCATCAAATCCATAAATACTGAGGGTGTATTGGTCAGCTCAAATGACATGACAAGAAACTAAAAAGAACCATATCGAGTCAGAAAGTTGGTTTTGAGAATATCCATCTCCCAAACCCGAAACTGATAATAGCTAGAAAGAAGATCAATCTTCGAGAAATACTACGCTCCCTGCAACTGGTCGAATAAGTCATCAATCCTTGGTAGTGGGTACCTTTTCTGAATGGTGACCTTATTCAACTCACTATAATCTATACATAGACGCATACTACTATCCTTCTTCTTCACGAAGAGAACCTGTGCTCCCCATGGAGAATGACTCCGGTGAATAAGACCATGAGATAAAAGCTCATCCAGCTGAGTCTGTAGCTCCCTCATTTCAGTAGGTGTCATATGATAGGGTGTTCGGAATATCAGTGTTATGCCCGACTGCAACTCGATGCAGAACTCAACCTCTCTCATAGGAGGTAACCCAGGTATGTCCTGAAAGACATCCTGATACTCTGAGATGACTCTAGTCTTGCATATATCGGCACTCTGATCACTTAAAATCACCTCTTCGATGTACGCCAGGAATGACTCTGCAAGCTGGTTTCCCTGTGAGGTTGCTACAAGCAACTCAGACTTATCAGACGCTCGCAAGCTGACTGTTTTAGCAAAACAGTCAATAGTGATATGGTAGAATGATAGCCAATCCATACTGAGAATGACGTAAAAATCCAACATTAGCAAAATGATCAAATCAATGATAAACTCAGACTCATCTAGACCGATGACACATCTCCTACAGATACTCTCTAATAGGGATACCACGCCTAAAGGAGTAGATACTGATAATGGTACATCTAAGGGATGTGCTACAAGCTTAAAGCTTATCCATGAAGGTATGAAAAATAAAGGAATACAAAGCTCCTGAATCGAACAAGATCCAAGCTGGGAAGGAGTTCACTAAGAAAGTACCTTTCACTATGGCTCCACTCGCACCATGATCGCGTGGTACGACTACGTGAACCCTGCCGGTGGCTGAAGACTACGGTGATGAAGGTGGTGGAACATATAAGACTATCTGTCACTGAGAAATCTCCTGGATAGCGTGTATTTGGCCTGCTATCCCCTCAATCCTCGGAATGGTAGGCGGTGCCTCGATCCTCTACTGCTATCCGTAACAACGGCCCTACGACTGCTGACCCTGTCCACGGTTCTGCTGCTGCTGTCCGTATCCACGGCCTTGCTACTGGCCCTAGCCTCTACCCTGCTGGCCTCCTACTGGTGCATTACGGCAATCCTTGGCCCTATGTCCGATCTTGTTACAGTTGTAATATGCACCCTGAATCCTGCGATGTTGTGGCGCTCTAGAATCTTGCTGCAATCTCTTCTTGTACTGTCCATGCTGATGATGGTGAAAATCCTTGCCCTGCTGTTGGGGTTCTTCAGGTCCTGTAAAAGGTCTCTTGTTCTTGCCCTTATCACTATGTTGTCTTGCCTTAGAACTACCTTCCTTGGTCTTCTAAAAAATTGCAATCTCTGTCTCCTGTGAAATAATAACGTCAGCTACCTCTCAAACTGAGCGGAACCATCTAGAAACGAGGTAGCAATGAAGGCTTGGTCAAAGCCCCATAAGAAACATTTGAGCATGGTGCTCTCCTGTCTTCCACATGCCTGTGAAGCGATGTAAACTCATGAATCTGCTCTCGTAGTCGGCTACGAACATGTCTCCCTGCTCCAGTCTAGATAGCTTTAACCCTTTCCTGGCCCATGCCACAGAAGAAATATATTGCTCATCAAAGAAAATATACGAAATCCTCCCAAGTGAGTATCATCCGGTGCTCCAGGGTGAATTGAAGCCTATACCATCATCTGACATCACTCTTAAGACTGAAATCTACCAACCTCTGCTTCTAGACTGAGTTGACATCAAATAAGTCGAGAATATTCCCCACGTCTTCCTTCCACTTGTGAGATACTAGTGAGTCCGATGATCCCTGAAACTTTGGTACCCTCATCTTCTGGTATCGTTTAACTAGACGGAGCCAAGTCTTGTGCTCTGCGACCCTGTCAATTATTGGTGGTGATGTAACTCCTGGTGTACCTTCTGGGGACTCCTCTGCAATAGGTATAGTTGGAATCACTGGTGGTGGAACCATAGGTGGTGATGCAATTAGTGGAGTCTGGTTCGCTACTCGCTCCTCAAGTGCTACTATCCTGGCTGCTATGTGTGCTATGAGTTCAATCGAATACTGTAGAGCCTGTTGCGGCTCGGACTCTGCTTGCCCAGCTCTCCGGATATGAGTTCTATCTCGACCACATCCTCGTCCAAACATTTATGATACCAGGAGGAGAGCTTATTAGACACAGTAAGTGAGATCACAAACACACACACACACACACACACACACACACACACAGATATATATATATATATATATATATATATATATATATATATATATATAACATAACGTATCACATATCATTCACGCAAATACTTTATAATCAAGTAAAATAGTTGTCATATAAAAAAATTCAAAATTTTTTGAAATACACGTATATAACGTCCTCACTCATTCTAGGAATTCCTAGCGGACTCTATACATGCATCCTAAGAAACTCTATTCTAGCTTCACAACTCGACACCGGATGATCCTAAGAATGCTGAAACTAGAGCTCTGATACCAACTGCGACACCCTTTTTTTTTCATACATGGCTGCAGTCCAAGGTGAACGTAGAGATGTCAAACCTACCATGTACCAACACTGTGCAAGAACATATTTTACCATCATAGTAATATCTCTCTAGTAGAATCAAATACAAGTATAGGTGCAAAATATGCAAAATAAGGGAAATAAATACAATAGACATGATGTAGAAAGATATATCTAATATATATAATCGTGTCTCAACTGAATAAACTGAAGTCTAAAATAAATATGAAGTATCTCAATATAAGTCAACTGAAAATAAACTAAGGCACACAACCTTTACAATATAAAATACAAAACTCTAAATGTCTAGATATAAATATCAATTACGGTGGAGTCTCATCTATTAAAAATATGTGACGACGACTATACTAGAAGTCTGTCATCCTGCGGCTCTCCGGAACTCTGAACTACTACCTGGAAGGAATTGAAAAATAAAAAGAGAAACAAAAAGAACATCAGATCATTACAGCAAGATCATCTCCATCTACCCCTAGAGGAAGGGCTACTAGATGTGATGGAGGCTCTATCTATTAAGCATAGTCTACCTAAATCATTTACCTTGTATCTAAATAGAATTAATATTAAGAAACCTACAACACGAGACGTAGTACGTCGTACGAAATAATCCAAACAAGGAGACGCTCATGTATATACCATATGTCTCAAAATGTAGATAACTAAATATCAATACCGAACTAAGAATAAACAATCTAAATAAAATCAATAACTAAAAACTCACAACACGAGACTGGCACGTCGAGCAAAATAATCCAAACAAGAAAACCCTCATGTATATACCATATCTCTCAAATTGTGAATCGCTAATCATCAATCCCAACTAAGAATAAAGGATAGCAATACAAGAAAGTAAAATCATCATAATATTGAACCAAAAATATCTTTCACTATGTAAACAATTGCATATAATCCCATATACTTACAAGAGTAAAGTACCTCGGTCATACATAACTCAGCGATGAGTCATGTTCATAAATGACGTCCATCAAGACCCAGGCTATCAGATAATTATCACAATGCAAATCTTTTCAAAGTTTATAATTCATCAAGATTATCATGCAGGACGGACTACCAAATCAGCATCCTAAAAGTGTACACGGCTCATTAGTCTCATCGTATCAACGTGCGGGATGGACTACCAAATCAGACATCCTAGGTATACGGTTCACAAGCCTCATCGCATCTACATGCGGGACGGAATACTAGATCAAGCATTTTAAAACCTGACTCAACAGCCTGCACTAATGGTATATCGACGCACTATCCCAAGTATTAATGAGCGGTACTCATCAACGATATCCATACAAATATATAATGTTCAAATAACTCATATCTCCCTTGTAATCAAAACAATAACTGTATTAATCCTCTTCGGGATACTCATGTGTGTGCTACGACACTATAAGTGTATACTCATGATTGAACGTGTATCACCGTAGATCAGATTCGGTTATTGAAAAATTGACGAAGCTCCTACTTCACCAAGGAAGTATTCGCTTGAAGCACTGAAATCGACCAAGCAAAATCAGTAGCTCTTCTCGAGATTAAGACTAAGCCTAATCTCAAGGAACGGTGGAAACGAGCTTCAGATCCTTCGAAAGACTCCTTCTTTATGCCAAAGTTCGCTAGGATCTCGCTAGCCCTTGCTGAAATTTGTGGCTCTTGGCTCTGAAGTTCGGCAGCACCTCCTCGTCTTGATAATAATTTGCTCCCTCAAAATAGAGGCCCTGGGCTTGTAGGGCACCGAAAGGGGGTATTTGGATAAGAATGGATGATTAGACCCTATCTTCAGTTAATAACGGCCTAACTATGTTTGTGGATGATATCCAATCGGTTGAGACACTCTGGAACGAACAAATCCTGAAAAAATAGCAAAATAATCGTAAAAAATGCGTTTGAGGGTCGAAACTGCGCGACACGCACTGTTGACCCATAGGGGGCACGGGTCAGCCGCAGCTGACCCGCGGGGGGCGCGGGTCAGCTCGTGCTGACCCACCGCCATGCGGGTTGGTTCGTGCTGACCCACCGATGCGCGGGTCGACTCGTCCTGACCCGCCGCCGCGCGGGTCAGTTTGGCACTTGGGCATTCGTTCTATATTAACCATTTTGTGTATTTGGTTGTCTTGTTGACTTATACGCTTCGCTGATTGACGCACGCGAGCTGACTGACGAGCACGTTCGGTCACTTGGAACTTACCGACGCGCGCGAGCTGACTGATGAGCGCGTTCGGTCACTTAGAGCTGACCGATGCGCAAGAGCTGACTGACGAGTGTGTTCGGTCACTTAGAGCTGACCGACGCGCGCAAGTTTGGCTGACGAGCACGTTCGGTCTCTTGGAGTTGACCGACGCGTGCGAGTTTGGCTGACGAGCACGTTCGATCTCTTAGGGCTGGCCGACGCGCGCGAGCTGGCTGATGAGCGCGTTCGGTCACTTGGAGCTGACCGACGCGCGCGAGCTGACTGACGAGCGTGTTCGGTCACTTGGAGCTGATCGATGCACGTGAGCTAACTGACGGGCCTGTTCAGTCACTTGGGGCTGACCAACGCATTCGGTCACTTGGAGCTGACCGGCAAGCGGGGCCACTCGGATAATCCTTCTTGACCCGGATGATAATGTTCATTATCTTCTCTTCGTCTCGAGCTACGTGCAGACACCTATAGGTATTTTTAGACGCCTACAGATACCCCCTCTAAAGTATTTCTGACTCTTTCTTTTATAGAGGAGTTTGGAATGCTTTGAATAAGATAGGCCTGGTTTTCAATCTCTTTAGTACTTTGTGGAGGAGATTGGGTAGGACCTGTGAATGGCTTCAATTCTTGACTTCTTCAGTCTTCAATCCACTTAATATTTTGTTGAATAGATAAAGTTCTTCTGGCGCTGCGTCTATCGTCTGACCGTTGTTAACGTCTTAAACTGAAGTTGGTATGTAAGTTTCTGAACTTAGCTCGTGTCATTGAGTTGATATTGAACTGATCGTCTTCGTTAGAAATTCATATCTAGATCGCAATTGAACTCTCTGGAATCATCCTTTAATCTAGAATTTTTCCCTTAGCTTTATTTTGGCAAAATTGTCGATGCGTTGACTGGCGTTAACACAGTTTATATTCATACGTTTGCTGGAGTCTACATAGTTTAAGGTCTCAAGGAATTGGAGCGTGGCGGTACCAAATGTTAGGGCTGCAGTACCAACTATTATAGCTGATTCATCTGCATGTATGGCTCTTATTCTGAAGTTGTTGGATGATCAAGTCACGAGACCAACTAATGGGGCTGGTGCATCAATGACTCTCACATTTATAGGATTTTTGGCAAACCCTTAGCCATCAATGGGTTTGATAAGCCTTTACCGATTACCGTTTGAGTCAGACTAGCATGTGAGTTGTTTAAGTCCGTTTCGCATGTAAAGTTATGCTAAAAGAGTTAATTCTTTTAGTGCTACGATATTAAACACATAAACTTCATCTTTCTCATGGGAATAGACTACCCGGCATCATGTATCAGATGCAAACTCAGTATTTTTGGCAAATCTTCAGCCATCAACAGATTTGATGTGCCTTTGCCGATTACCGTTTGAATCAGGCTTGTATGCGGATTGTTTAAGTCCGTTCTGCATGTGACGTTATGCTAAAAGAGTTAACTCTTTTAGTGCTACGATATTAAATACGTAGACTTTATCTTTCTCACGGGAATAGACTATCCGGCAACGCATGTTAGGCGCTGACTTATCCCTTCTTAGGATTCGGGATAAAAGTCCCCAGACTTGGATTCTGGTGTTTTTTTCACTCGGCGAAAGAATAAACCGGTAACGTGTGTTAAGCATAGGCTTATCTCTATTTAGGAGTCGAGATAAAGTTTTCGCGCGTGTAAGGCACGGATTATGGTGTTATTAATAACAACCTGTCATAATGTCGAATATGTGGGCTTTTATCTTTTTTATGGTCAAAGACTAACTGACAATGCATGTTAAGCGCTGACTTATCCTTACTTAGGCTTTGGGATAAAATTCCCCAGACTTGGATTCTGGTATCTTTTTCACTTGATGAAAGACTAAACCGGCAACATGTGTTAGGCATTGACTTATCCCTACTTAGGATTCGGGATAAAATTCCCCATACGTGTGAAGCATGGATTTTGGAGTTGAAGGATGGTGTCTTTGTAGGCGTCAAAAAATGCTAATAGATATCCAAACATAGAGAAGATCATCCAAAAATCACATCATACTGTCTTAGGAGAAAAATCAAGATAGATATGAACTATCTCGTCAGCGAGACAGTGTTTACTGTCTCGCCAGCGAGACAGTCTTTGCTGTCTCGCCAGCGAGACAGTGTTAGCTGTCTCGCTAGCGAGATAGTGTTTTCTGTCTCGCCAGTGAGACATTATTTGTTGTCTCGGCAGCGAGACAGTATTTACTGTCTCGCCAGTGAGACAGTGTTAGCTGTCTCGCTAGCGAGATAGTGTTTTTTGTCTCGCCAGCGAGACAGTATTTGCTGTCTCGCCAGCGAGACAGTGTTGAAATGGTTAAAAATCACCTTGATAACTGCCCTACACGTGTCCATTAACTGCCAAGGGACGTGGGAAACAACGTGGGCGAAAATCACGTGAATAACTGTCAAAATAACGGAGTTTGAAACGTGGGAAGGCAGTTACAGCAAAAACTACCAGGAATATTCATTTTCCGAGACAATATTTACTGTCTCGCGGCCCGACACAGCAAACACTGTCTCGGCTAGCGAGACAGTAAACACTGTCTCGCCAGCTAATTTCTTCATTGAGTTGTGTTTTTTGCAGTTATGTCCCCTGAGGCTATAAATACCCCCCTAGGGTCATTTCTGACGAGGATCGAGCATTTTTTAGAGCAATTCAGAGCAGAGAGAGCAGAGATTTGAGTTCTTGAAGCAATTCCTTGAGTTCGAGCTTTGACTTGATCTTAAGAAGAACGACTATCTTACTTTGATAAGATCTTCGTTTCAAATTCTCACTTCGATAAACAAAGGAAGAATCACTAAGCCCCCTTCACGATCTGTGATTCGACGGTCCACGAGTCAAAGCACTTCCGGCACAGGCAAAGTCCCACAAAATAAAAATCGATAGACGATTTTTGTGTTATTTTCTCAAGAGTTGTAATTTTCATTTTGTTGTGTAAAAGAGGTCTTATAAAAAGACTATTTATTTTGAATTTATTGTAATCGACTGAAGATATGATGAATTCAGCAGCAAACCCAACTTTTGGTGAAAACAAACTGGCGACCACAGTGGGAGCCAACGGTCTCGCTGCCGAGACCGTCGTGTTGCAGCCGATCAAAATTCCAGTTGAATCCACAGTCGAGTACGAGTTCGAACAAACCAAGTTTGAGGAATATATCTCATTATCCTCTTCAAGATCTTCATTGTCTCGCAAATACAAGAGGATCTCACCATTGAAGAAGGCTTACACGCCAAAGAAGGCTAAAAATGAAGACTCTCGCCCAATTGTTGTTGAGGCCTTGCCTCGCAATATTATCCCGATAATCCCCAAATCCGGAAGCTCTGCTCATGATGATTTCTCTTCAATTAAGGAATCATTCGATCGAAGTTCGCCAACACTGACGAAGAGGGCTCGTCAGAGGCAACGCCAACGTCATGCTCGTCAAATGGCTAAGGCCTTGGAACAAACCGATGGAGTTCGTTATCACGCGGACTTAGAGTGGAGAAGGTATCGAGTGGTTCAGTTGTCTCAACGACCAATCACTCATATCTCTGCTAAACTAACGACGGATGAATGGACTCTTGTTAAAAGGAGTCGTTCGACCCTCAAAGAACGTATACAAAAGCGTCGTGCAAATGCTGCTCATGCCCGTACTCTCTCACAACAAAGACGAGAAAGGAAGAAGGAAACGGTGGCTAAAGAACCACCAAAATTCTGCGAAGTTTGGATTCCAAAGTCTGGAGTTGTACAAAACCAGCATTCGAAGCCCGTTAAGATTTCATACCCATAAGGGGGTGGTTCTAAACGTGTGACTCCCGACATAACCTTGGATCGTTCAAAGACAATAATAAATTATCCTGAGAATGCCAACAAGGTTTTACATCCTCAGAAGAAGACATGTTTGTCAAAAGACATCGTCATACCTGGGGGGTCATACCAACAGATGATAAGATTTTCCGGCAATCATACCGATGAATCATACTATCAAGCTGGGGGTGTGAACAAAACTCGAAAAAGAATGGTCCGGGAAATGAGCTCTCATTGTTCCTGTGCGCGACTCATTAGAGCAGTACTATCAGAATGTGGCTGTTTCAAACGAGGAGTCATCCCGCAAAGAGCCTCAGTGCTCCCGAAACTTTTCACTAAAATGTCGAAGTCCAAATCGAGACATTTCCGCAAGAGAAGATCAGGTGTCCAAGATGACGAATTCCCTGAAATCACCATCAACATGGCTGATAAAGGAAAATCTAAGCGACATTCAAGTGAATCAAATCCTGACTTTTCCCCGAGAGGAAAAGTCAATTCAAGAATTGCTCAACAGATGTCTTAACTCCAGTTAAGAGCCATGGGATTACAAGAAAATGCATGAAGGAATGTCCTCAGAGGATGAACTTTTAGACACTTGTTCTGCGATTGCTTCGGATGATACAATATCTAGCACGGGGCAAACCAGAGAAGTATTCACAATCACTTCTGATCAATTCGCTCAAATACTTCAAGAAGCTCTAGCCAAACAACGTGAAGAAATTAGAGCTGAAATGAAGATGGAGATGGAGTTGGCTATCCAACAATGAGAGAATTGCTAGCTCAACGGCCTCAACCTCCTGAGTCCAACCGGCGACCTAAATCCAGTCGCCACATTCAGGATGTTATAGATGACAGTGATCCGAAAGTGGATGAAGTCATTATGGCTGATACACCTCCCAATAGCAATAACGCTGGGGGTGGTTTAACGGATCCTCCCAACAATGATATTGGAGGTGATTCAATAGCACCTCTTACAGGGGGTGGTCCAACTCATTCTCCTCAACGTCCTTCAAATGAAGACATAGACGATGACAGGAAAATGAAAGAACTTGAAAACAAAGTCAACATTCTGATGACGGCTCAAGAAGTGAAGAAGACGGGTATCCCGTGTCCTTATCCAAGAGAATGGGATTCAATTCCATACCCGACAAAATTCCATCTAATTAACTTCACACCGTTCGATGGAAAGAGCTCGCCTACTCAGCACTTGATTTATTTCAAGTCTTATTTGGGTATGATATATGAAAACGAGGCTTTAATGGTCCAGTCATTCGTTGGCACCCTTCGTGGTCCCGCCTTCGATTGGTATCGACATCTCAAGCCAGGGAGCATCAATTGCTGGGATGACATAGAAAGTTTATTCCTCAACAATTTCTTCGATGTTGACACCGAAGTGTCAATCGGAACCCTTCTGGATGAGAAACAAAAAGACGGAGAGTCGATTGATAACTTTATCAAACGCTTTCGTAACAAGGCAATAAATTGCAGAGATCCTGTCACAGAGGAGTTTATCCTGTAAACATGGCACAATAATCTCTCCATCGATGTCCTGAAAGCCCTGGGGGTCGTACCATCCAAAACTTGAAAAGATTTGAAAATACGCGGTGAACAAGCTGAACACTTTCTTAAAAGAAAGAAAGTTGAGAGAAATCAACCGACGATATCTACAACCGTGGTGAATGCGACTCTCGATCCGAAGTTCTAAAAGGAATATTCTTTCGAAGATGGTGAAGCTCTAGCCATCTTGAAATACCTCCTTGCCAACGACAAGATCGAGCTGCCACCTATTAAAGATCAGGAGGGCGCTAAAAAGACTACGGATCTAAACTACTGTGCATACCACAGAAGGGTTCTTCATCCCACCAAGATTTGCTTTGGACTCAAGAACAAGATCCAAGCCTTAATTGACTCTAGCGTCATAATGGCGAAACAAGCCAAATAAAGACGACATATACTCCATTGGGTACACGAGTATAAACTGTTTCCCCTTACTCCATTGGGTACACGAGTATAAACTGTTTCCCCTTACTCCATTGGGTACACGAGTATAAACTGTTTCCCCTTACTCCATTGGATGCACGAGTATAAACTGCTTCTCCATGACACTCCAAAGAGTATACGAGTATAAACTGCTTCTCGGTCATTGTAGGCGTATAAAATTGCCTATAGGTCCCTTCGCGCAGCTCGACGACGCCGATTCGACAAATGGACCATCGGGCGACGTATCCAAACAAAACTGTTAGCCCACAACGCTGAAGCCAAGCGATATGCGACGTAGCGGACTAACGAGGCTAACGAACCGCACGCAAACAACGGAATGCATCCATTCGCATGCGGAATCAAGCCAACGGTTCGAGGAGTCAACGAGTTATTCAAACAAGAACGGACTCGGATGAATCGTTATCGAATCAAGATCAGCTTCGGACTCGAACTCAGAAGTGGATTTACTGCCAAATCGGGAATCAGTTCAACGAATCGAATCCGAACAAGTCAACCACACAACCGAATCAAAGTCTAGATCAACAAAGCACAGAATCGGACAAAACAACCGAACGACGGACACCCGGGGGGACTCGGCCGAAACCGAGCCACCTCAAGGTGGCTCGGCCCAAGCCGAGCCACCCTGAGGTGGCTCGGTGGCCGAGCCACCCCAGGGTGGCTAGGCTCAGAACTATGCACGGGCATAGTTCTGAGTGCCTATAAATAGGCCTTCAAGTTGTTCATTTGAGAGGTTGGATTTTGGAGGAGGCGAAGCCCTACTGGATTGGAGATTCAGAACATAAAAAAATTCAAACTTTAGGACTTCGGGGACTCCCTCATTCAGATCTGGTGCTCGGCGATCGTCAACGCCAAATAAGGCAGGTGTTCGAGAGGACCGGATCTCAGATCTACGCGTACATACTCCGGATCAAAGCTTGGTTCTTTGATCCCGAGATTCGAACGATTGTTTCCTTGGTGAAACAATCCCTCCGGCTATTATCTCCCTTGGTGGAATAATACCCGTTATACTGCGTAGATCCGACCGGATCTAGATCTCACGGTGGTCCACGGCAAACAACCCCGGCGCAGGCAAACAACCCACGCAAGCGAGCGACCGCAAAACAGGAGCTCACGATTTGTTCGACAAACAAGGAAACAAAGTTGTAATCTTTCTTTTCTTTTATTTTGATTTTCATTATAATCGGATCTTATAAAAAGACCGGATCTTTATAACCGATAAACAGTTATTGAGATGGCAATGATATCAATGAAGAAAGACACGATTTTTCCCGCGAACAATCTGGCGACCACAGTGGGAGCTACCGATCTCGTAGCCGAGATCGGAGCGTCGCAGCCGCGGATCTCAATCTCGGTCGTGGAGGAGGTCGAGTACGAGTTCGACCAACAAAAGTTCGAGGCGTACTTGTCGTCCTCGTCCGGATCAACCTCCCCCCGCAAATCCAAGAAGTTCTCCTCCAGGAGAAAAGTTCGTTGGTACGAAGAAGTTGGAGCTACCAACGAAGATCTCGCCCCGCTGGATGCCGAAGCTGCATTGGATGAGGTCTCTCCAATTTCCAACCAGGTCAGATCCGCTCTGGCCAAATCCTCCGTTGCCGAGGGCGTGGTGACTCTCTCAAAGAGAGCCCGCCAAAGGCAACGTCAACGTCTTGCGAAATAATTCGCAAAGGCAATAGAATCTGTGGACGGGATCCGCTACAACACGGATCTGAAGAACAGAAGAGGCAAGCAGCCTCAATAACAGATGAGTGGCAACTCCTCCAAGCCGCCAACCAACGAATGGATCCGCGTCAAACGGAATCGTTCAACACTTGAGGAGCGCATTCACAAGCACCGCGCACTCTCAGCGCAAGCACGGGCTCAAGTCCAAGAAGCCCGTAGAAGGTTGCAGAAGGAGATGGCCAAGAAGCCGAAGTCTCAAACCGCAACTCAGGCTAAGGAACAATCAATACAGCCTTCAAAACGAGTTCAACCTCCCGAACCATCCCGGAGAAGGAGGTCAATCTTGGAGCGCCTCGGTCCAATTCCCGATGAGCGCGGCAAAGTTCATGAACGCTTGGGCCCAATGAAGAAGCCCCGAAAGACTCAACATGCTGGGGGTCACTGACACTTTCAGCATGACAAGGAGTTCAAAGCAGCTGCGCAGGCCAATTTGCGCATTGAAGTCCAGGAGCCCGCTGAGAGCTCACGTCCACAAAGGTAGGTTTTGAGGCGCGTAACTTTTGACAGCCCGAAGAAAACAATTCGCCCTCAGAAGGAAACGTTGTCGTCCGATGACGATAACGTTATACCTGAGAGATCGCACCAACACACGATAAGTTGCTCCGACTTTCATACGGACGAGCTGTACTATCGTGCTGGAGGTACGAGCAGAGCCAGAAAGAGAAGTCCTCATAGGCTCGAGGCTCAATGCCCCTGTTCCAAACTCATTCGGGCGGTATTGTCTGAATGTAACTGCATCAAGACGGTCCCCGAAAGAGTTTCGGTGTTCGAAAGGCTCAGCAATGAAACCCCAAAGCCAAGCCCCAGGCGTTTCCGACGAAGAAGAGCGGTGGATGAAAACAGAGAATTCCCAAGGGTCACCGCTAACATGACCAACAAGGGGACATTGGCACGGGATGATCTCGAGTCGATTCTGAGAGCATCCCGGCGTCTAACCCGTTTGCAGTCTGGAGCCATCTCACGAAGAACGTATGGGAGGGTTCGGATAAGACCACCTTCAGAAGATGAGGAATCTGATGCTTGCTCTGCGGTTGCGTCTGACAACACCGTATCCAGCGAAGGAGAACCCCGCGAGTCATTTATGATAAGCGCGGAACAAGTGGCCAAGATGCTCGAAGAAGCCATGGCCAAACAACAGGAGAGCTTCAGGCTCGAGATACAGATGGCCATGCAGACTATGAAAGAGATGCATGAGCAACAAATCCAGGTATTGAGGAACCAACAAGGCGAACCAAGTCGTCATAACCAGAACAATCTGGAAGATGAGGACACATGTGCAAATGAAACTCGTGACGCCAATAACCCTCTCGTCAATGCAGGGGGTGGTAACGAGGATGCCAATGAAGGTACAGGTGAAAACCTGAAGATCAAAAGCCTCGAAAGCAAGATCAATACATTGATTTCTGCTCAAGAGGTGAAGAAAACGGGCATTCCTTGTCCATACCCAAGAGAGTGGGAATCAATCCTCTATCCGGCGAAGTTTAGTCTAATCAACTTCACGCCGTTCGATGGGAAGGGTTCCCCCACTCAGTATTTGATTTATTTCAAATCGCACCTGGGTGTTATCTCCGGCAATGAGCCTCTGATGGTGCGGTCATTCGTTGGCACTCTTCGCGGAGCCGCCTTCGATTGGTATCGCCGCCTCAAGCCAGGAAGCGTGCATAGCTGGGACGACATGGAGACAAAATTCCTCGCTAACTTCTTCGACGATGACACCGAGATATCCATCGGAACGTTGCTCGACGAGAAACAAAAGGACGGGGAACCGGTCGAAACCTTCGTCAAGAGGTTCCGGAACAAAGCGTTGAATTGCCGGGACCCGATCACCAAGGAGTTCATTCTCCAGACTTGCCACAACAACCTCGCATTGAACGTGTTGGAAGCAATAGGGACAGCATCGTCCAATACTTGGAAAGACTTGAAACTACGTGGTGAACAAGCCGAACGCTTCCTCCGAAGGAAGAAGGCCGAGAGGAGTCAATCGACAACGAATCCTCCGAACTCGAACTTCGCCTCCCGTGGTAAGGGCAAAATACCCGCAACGACTGTCGATGCTAATCAAACATCGCAACAGCAGTCCCGGAGGCATCAAAAGACTTCGGATCAGAGGCCTCAAAAAGAGTACTCCTTCAAGGATGAAGATGTTCCAGCCATCTTCAAATCTCTCCTTGACAATAACAAGATCAAGCTCCCACCGATCATGAATCAGGAGGAAGCTGACGATATTACGGATCCGAAATACTGCGCATACCACAGGAGGATCCTTCACCCAACCAAGGCGTGCTTTACACTCAAGAATAGCATCCAAACCTTGGTTGAAGCCGGTGTCATAACGCTAAAGTGAGCCAGTTAAAAACGGCAAAACTCCGACCGGTATAAGAGTATAAACTGCTTCCTGAAACTCCAAAGAGTATACGAGTATAAACTGTTTCTCAATCCTCCGACCGGTATAAGAGGTTAAACTGCTCCCTGATACTCCAATAGGTATATGAGTCTAAACTATTTCCTTTCTTCCACGGGAAGTTCCTGGAGAGTGACACGCGTGGTGTTCTTAAGGATAACCCGATCGTGCATCTAATTCAATGATACACCCAGTTTTGTAAAGAAAGCTGGGGGTGGATAATTCAGGTAACGGGAAGTTCCCGGAAGAATGTTAAATATAATATTCTTAGGGATAACCCGGTCATTATGAATAAAGTGATAAGCACTAAACTCCTAATGCTTAGAATTTTAATTTATCAATCATTGACGAATTGTCAAAACCCTTTGTGTTAAGCCCTTATCACTTAACATCAAGAACCCCCTTTGAGTGATTTGTACGAATCAACATTCTTACCGTGATTTGTACTCTCACTCTCCTTTTTCCCATTTGGTCAAACCTTCCTAAAGTTAGGACCAAAACCAAAATCCCCTCTCGATTCCTTCAATGAACGAGAGGTCCACAAATCAGAGCGATCAAACCTTCTTACAGTTAGGATCGTCTTAAACCCCCACTTGGTCAAACCTTCCTACAGTTAGGACCACGACAAAAATCCCCTCTCGATTCCTTCAATGAACGAGAGGCCCACAAATTGAGCGATCAAACCTTCCTACAGTTAGGGTCATCTCAAACTCCCACTTGGTCAAACCTTCCTACAGTTAGGGCCAAAACCAAAACCCCCTCTCGATTCCTTCAATAAACGAGAGGTCCACTTTCAAATCGAGCGATCAAACCTTCCTACAGTTAGGATCGTCTCAAATCCCCCACTTGGTCAAACCTTCCTACAGTTAGGACCAAAACCAAAATCCCCTCTCGAGTCCTTCAATGAACGAGAGGTTCACTTTCAAATTGAGCGATCAAACCTTCTTACAGTTAGGATCGTTTTAAACCCCCCGCTTGGTCAAACCTTCCTACAGTTAGGGCCAAAACCAAAATCCCCTCTC
>BQKN01062836.1:57352-126906 GCA_022839385.1 Asparagus kiusianus | reverse complement strand
CTTTCAAATCGAGTGATCAAACCTTCCTACAGTTAGGGTCATCTCAAACTCTCACTTGGTCAAACCTTCCTACAGTTAGGACCAAAACCACAATCCACTCTCGATAAACGAGAAATTCATCTTTACCTCGGTAATCAAACCTTCCGACAGTTAGGGTTATCCGAATCTCTTCGATTCTCGGAGTGAAGATCCTACTCTCAGTTTCACCTTTCCGGATTCTGGGGGTAGAGATCCCACCTCGAGTCTCCTTTTCAAATTGGGAATAGAATATAAAATTCTTCCTTTCCCACACCAATCTTTTCCAAAAGTTTATCAGTTTCGGATTCATTCTAGGAAGTTTATCCCGAATCCTAAGCAGGGATAAGTCTGCGCCTAACACGCGCTGCCGGTTTAGTCTTTTTCCGTAGAAAAAGACACCAGAGTTCGATTCTGGGGTATTTTATCCTGAAACCTAAGTAAGGATAAGTCGACGCTTAACACGCGTCGCCGGTTTGTTCTTAATCGTTGAAAAGAACACTTGTCCACATATTCAATATTGTGGTAGGTTGTTATTAATAACACCAAAATCCATGCCTCACACGCATAGGGAATTTCATCCTGAATCCTAAGAAAGGATATGCCGACGCCTAACACGCGTCGCCGGTTTAGTCTTTCACCGATTGAAGAAGACACCAGAATCCGATTCTGGGGACCTTTATCCCGAAGCCTAAGTAGGGATAAGTCAACGTCTAATACACATTGCTGGGTAGCCTATTCCCATAACAACGGCGAAGTCTACGTATTCAAAGTCGTAGCACAAAGTCTTAGAGGATTCACCCTCTTAGCACAACGTAACATGCGGAACGGAGTTAGACAATCCGCATGCTAGCCCGACTCAAACGGTAGTCGGTAAAGGTTAATCAAATCCGTTGAAGGCTGGGGGTTAGCCAAAAATCCTAGAGTCAACGCCTAACACGCGTCGCCGGGTAACCTATTCCCGTAACAAATGGTAAAGTCTATGTATTCAACATCATAGCACAAAGTCTAAGGGAGTTCATTCCTTTAGCACAACGTCACATGCGGAACAGATTAAAACAATTCGCATGTAAGCCCGATTCAAACGGTAATCGGTAAGAGCACGTCAAATCCGTTGAAGGCTGAGGATTTGCCAAAAATCCTAAGTCAACGTCTCATACACGTTGCTGTTTAGTCTTTTCACGGGAGAAAGACAAAGTCTACGTATTCAATATCGTAGCACTAAAAGGGTTAACTCTTTTAGCTTAACGTTACATGCGGAACGGATTTAGACAATCCGCATGCTAGCCCGACTCAAACGGCAGTCGGTAAAGGCTCATCAAATCCGTTGATGGCTGAGAATTTGCCAAAAATTCTATGAGTACGAGTCATTGACGCATCAATTCTATGGATTGGTCTCATGACTCAAGTATCCGCCACGCTCCAACTCCTTAAGAGCTTAAACTGTGTATACTCCAGAAGACGTACGAGTATAAACTGTGTCGGACGTCGAATAATACTTCGCAATGAAGCCTGGACGCCGGACAACGCGTCGCAATGAAGCTCAAACACCGGACAACGCGTTGTAAATGAAGATTCAACACAGTCAATCGATGATCAGTTCTATGTTGAAGCAACCAACTCGAGCTAAAAAGTCAAGAAATCAAGAATCGACTTCAAGTTCAAAATTTTGACAACGGTCAGACAATAAATGCAGCACCGGAATCCTTACAGACATTCGACAAAGCACCGAATAGCCTGAAGGAATTGAAGGAATCCAGAACAGAAGCCATTCCAAAGTCCCGTTACACCGACTAAAGGTTGGGACAATCACATCCAAAGTATTCCAGACTCTTCTATAAAAGAACGAGACTGAAATACTTTGGAGGGGGTATCTGTAGGCGTATAAAATTGCCTATAGGTCCCTTCGCGCAGCTCGATGACGCCGATTCGACAAATGGACCATTGGGTGACGTATCCAAACAAAACTGTTAGCCCACAACGCCGAAGCCAAGCGATATGCGACGTAGCGGACTAACGAGGCTAACGAACCGCACGCAAACAACGGAATGCATCCATTCGCATGCGGAATCAAGCCAACGGTTCGAGGAGTCAACGAATTATTCAAACAAGAACGGACTCGGATGAATCGTTATCGAATCAAGATCAGCTTCGGACTCGAACTCATAAGTGGATTTACTACCAAATCGGGAATCAGTTCAACGAATTGAATCCGAACAAGTCAACCACACAACCGAATCAAAGTCCAGATCAACAAAGCACAGAATCGGACAAAACAACCGAACGACGGACACCCAGGGGGACTCGGCCGAAACCGAGCCACCTCAGGGTGGCTCGGTGGCCGAGCCACCCCAGGGTGGCTCGGCCAAGGCCGAGCCACCCATGGGTGGCTCGGCTAAGGCCGAGCCACCCATGGGTGGCTAGGCTCAGAACTGTGCACGGGCACAGTTCTGAGTGCCTATAAATAGGCCTTCAAGTTGTTCATTTGAGAGGTTGGATTTTGGAGGAGGCGAAGCCCTGCTGGATTGGAGATTCAGAACATAAAAAGATTCAAACTTTAGGACTTCGGGGACTCCCTCATTCAGATCTGGTGCTCAGCGATCGTCAACGCTAAATAAGGCAGGTGTTCGAGAGGACCGGATCTCAGATCTACGCGTACATACTCCGGATCAAAGCTTGGTTCTTTGATCCCGAGATTCGAGCGATTGTTTCCTTGGTGAAACAATCCCTCCGGCTATTATCTCCCTTGGTGGAATAATACCCGTTATACTGCGTAGATCCGACCGGATCTAGATCTTGCGGTGGTCCACGGCAAACAACCCCGGCGTAGGCAAACAACCCACGCAAGCGAGCGACCGCAAAACAGGAGCTCGTGATTTGTTCGACAAACAAGGAAACAAAGTTGTAATCTTTCTTTTCTTTTATTTTGATTTTCATTGTAACCGGATCTTATAAAAAGACCGGATCTTTGTAACCGATAAACAGTTATTGAGATGGCAATGATATCAATGAAGAAAGACACAATTTTTCCCGCGAACAGTCATCTAACTAAGTACAATGTTAAACCCGGCCTCACAAAGGAAGCTGGGGGTGGATGATTTATGTAACGGGAAGTTCCTAGAGAATCTTATATTCTTAAGGATAACCCAAACATGCGACTGAGGATGACGTAATCCTCGTTATACCCAGTTTTGCAAAGAAAGCTGGTGGTCGATAATTCATGTAATGGGAAGTTCCCGGAAGAATGCTAAATATAATATTCTTAGGGATAACCCGATTATTATGAACAAATTGATAAACACTAAACTCCTATTATGATTTACAAACACTCTTTTGCTGAGATGAGATTTGATCACTTCATTAGATCAATTTTCCCTCACAAAACTCTCATTGGTGTTTGATGACTTACAATCTCCCACCACAGAATCCCCCACCGATCAGATTAATTGAAGGTGGGACCACCAAAATTCTTTCTTGTTTAATCCATTTAAACTTCCGCTATGTTCATGCACTCAACACTTTCATGGTTACAGTCCGGATATAATGCTTAGAATTTTGATCGGTCAATCCTTGACGAATCGTCAAACCCCTTCGTGTTAAGTCCTTATCACTTGACACCGAAAATTCCACCAAGTGATTGGTATGAGTCAGCACTCCCACTGTGATTTAATCAAGTCCACTTCCACTGCTCATTTGGTCAAACCTTTAAATAGTTAGGACCAAAGCCAAAATCCCCTCTTGATTCCTTCCATGAACGAGAGGTCCACAAATTGAACGATCAAACCTTTAAACAGTTAGGATCGTCTCAACTCCTTATTTGGTCAAACCTTTAAACAGTTAGGACCAAAGCCAAAATCTCCTCTCGATTCCTTCCATGAACGAGAGGTCCACAAATTGAACGATCAAACCTTTAAACAGTTAGGATCGTCTCAACTCCTTATTTGGTCAAACCTTTAGGACCAAAGCCAAAATCCCCTCTCGATTCCTTCAATGAACGAGAGGTCCACAAATTGAACGATCAAACCTTTAAACAGTTAGGATCGTCTCAACCTCTTATTTGGTCAAACCTTTAAACAGTTAGGACCAAAGCTAAAATCCCCTCTCGATTCCTTCAATGAACGAGAGGTCCACAAATTGAACGATCAAACCTTTAAACAGTTAGGATCGTCTCAACTCCTTATTTGGTCAAACCTTTAAATAGTTAGGACCAAAGCCAAAATCCCCTCTCGATTCCTTCAATGAACAAGAGGTCCACAAATTGAGCGATCAAACCTTTCAACAGTTAAGATCATCTCAAACCCCCATTTGGTCAAACCTTCCTACAGTTAGGGCCAAAACCAAAATCCTCTCTCGATTCCCTTCGTGAACGAGAGGTCCACAAGTTGAATAATCAAACCTTATGACAGTTAGGGTTATTCAAACCTGTCCAGATTCTCTAAGTAGAGATCCCACTTTGAGTTTCCTTTACACCTGGAGATAGAATATAAAATTCTTCCTCTCCGATTTTGGGTTCATCTCTACCAACAAACAAGAGATTAGGAGATAGAATATATAATTCTTCCTCTCCATCATTGGGTTCATCTCTACCAACAAACAAGAGACCAGGAAATAGAATATAAAATTCTTCCTCTCCGACATCGGGTTCATCTATACCAACAAAAAAGAGACAAGATACTCCAATGGGTACACGAGTCTAAACTGTTTCCCTATCCTCAACAGGAAGTTTCTGGAGAATATTAATCTGAATATTCTTAAGGATAATCTGATGAGTTCTCAATGGATGTATCAATTCAGTGATAAAAGATGAACCTACAAGAACAAGTACCAGCTTCGATTCAAGATCTTGACAACGGTCAAGCGATAAACGCGACGCCGGGAGAACATTAGCTATTCTATAAAGAACTGAATAGACTAAAAGAAGAAGAGATCAAGGGTTGAAGTCATTTACAAGACCTTCCACACGATCTACTCAACCAAGCATTGAAGGGATCGTAAGTAAAATCTATCTTATCCAAAGTATCCCAGACTCCTCTATAAAAGAATGAGTCTGAAATACTTTGGAGGGGGTATCTGTAGGCGTCAAAAAATACTAATAGATATCCAAACGTAGAGAAGATCATCCAAAAATCACATCACACTGTCTTAGGAGAAAAATCAAGACAGATATGAACTGTCTCGCCAGCGAGACAGTCTTTGCTGTCTCGCCAGCGAGACAGTGTTTTCTGTCTCGCCAGCGAGACAGTATTTGTTGTCTCGCCAGCGAGACAGTGTTTGCTGTCTCGCCAGTGAGACAGTGTTTGCTGTCTCGCCAGCGAGACAGTGTTGAAATGGTTAAAAACCACCTTGATAACTGCCCTACACATGTCCATTAACTGCCAAGGGACGTGGGAAACAACGTGGGCGAAAATCACGTGAATAACTGCCAAAATAACGGAGTTTGAAACGTGGGAAGGTAGTTACAGCGAAAACTGCCAGGAATATTCGTTTTCCGAGACAGTATTTACTGTCTCACGGCCCGAGATAGCAAACACTGTCTCGGCCAGCGAGACAGTAAACACTGTCTCGCCAGCTAATTTCTTCATTGAGTTGTGTTTTTTGCAGTTATGTCCCCTGAGGCTATAAATACCCCCCTAGGGTCATTTCTGACGAGGATCAAGCATTTTTTAGAGCAATTCAGAGCAGAGAGAGCAGAGATTTGAGTTCTTGAAGCAATTCCTTGAGTTCGAGCTTTGACTTGATCTTAAGAAGAACGACTATCTTACTTTGATAAGATCTTCGTTTCAAATTCTCACTTCGATAAACGAAGGAAGAATCACTAAGCCCCCTTCACGATCTGTGATTCGACGGTCCACGAGTCAAAGCACTCCCGGCACAGGCAAAGTCCCACAAAACAAAAATTGATAGACGATTTTTGTGTTATTTTCTCAAGAGTTGTAATTTTCATTTTGTTGTGTAAAAGAGGTATTATAAAAAGACTATTTCTTTCGAATTTATTGTAATCGACTAAAGATATGATGAATTCAGCAGCAAACCCAACTTTTGGTGAAAACAGTCTTCTCTTAGGGCAAACACGAACCCGATACTAAAAAGAAAGAATTTTATATTCTATCACCTGTTACAAAAGAAACTCAAAGTAGGATTTTCACTTCAAGAATCCAAGAAGGTGAAACTAGGAGTGGGATCTCCACTCCGAAAATCAAAGAGATTCGAATAATCCTAACTGTCGGAAGGTTTGATTACCGAACTAAAGATGAATTTCTCGTTTATCGATAGTGAATTGTGTGGTTTTGGTCCTAACTATAGGAAGGTTTGACCAAGCAGGAGTTTGAGGTGACCCTAACTATAGGAAAGTTTGATCACTCGATTTGAAAGTGGACCTCTCGTTCATGGAAGGAATCGAGAGAGGATTTTGGTTTTGTGGTTCTAACTGTAGGAAAGTTTGACAGATTAAGAGATTTTGGATGATCCTAACTGTAGGAAGGTTTGATCGCTCAATTTGTGGACCTCTCGTTCACTAGAGGAATCGAGATGGTATTTTGGTTGTGGTCCTAACTATAGGAAGGTTTTACCAAGTGAACAGTGAGAGTTGGAGTACAAATTACAGCGGGAGTATTGATTCGTATTCACTCAAAGGGGGTTCCTAGTGTTAAGTAACAAATACTTAACACGGAGGGGTTTGACAATTGTTAATAATCAGGAGATTAAAATTCCGAATAGTATGTCCAGACTCTAACAATGGGAGTGTTGAGTGCACAGACGTAGCGGGAGTTTGAGTAGGAGTTTCTTATTCATCACCTTCTTGTAGTGACCGGGTTATCCCTAAGAATACACTATATAGAATTCTTTCGGGAACTTCTCGTTACATGAATCATCCACCCACATCTTCCTTTGTGAAACCGGGTCTAACATTGTACTTAGTTGGATGATCGGGTTATCCTTAAAAATACCAGGCATGACACTCTCTAAGAACTTCCCGTGAAAGAAAGGAAACGGTTTAGACTCATATACATGTTAGAGTATTGAGAAGCAGTTTATACTCGTATACTATTCGGAGTGTCAGAAAGAGCAGTTTATACTCTTATACTTATCGGAGTCTTCATTCGGCTTAATTTAGCGTTATGACGCCAGCTTCAACCAAAGTTTGGATGCTATTTTTGAGAGCAAAGCAAGCCTTGGTAGGATGAAGGATCCTCCTATGGTACGCACAGTACTTTGGATCCGCAGTATTGTCAGCTTCCTCCTGATTTGCAATAGGTGGTAGCTTGATCTTGTTGTTCTCAAGGAGGGATTTGAAAATGGTTAGAACGTCTTCGTCCTTGAAGGAATACTCTTTTTAGAGTCTCGAATCCAAAGTCTTTTGTTGTCTTCGGGGTTGTTGTTGTTACGTCTGATTAACGTTAACAACTGCTGCATGTGCCTTCCCCTTACCACGGGAGACGAAGCTTGAGTTCAGAGGGTTAACCGCCCGTTGGCTTCTTTCGGCTTTCTTCCTTCTGAGGAAGCGTTCGGCCTGCTCTCCGTGCACCTTTAACTCTTTCCAGGTGTTGGATGGTGCTACTCCTATAACTTCCAAAATATCAATGGATAGGTTGTTATGACAGGTTTGGAGGATGAAGTCCTCTGTGACTGGATCTCAACAATTCATCACCTTATTTTGGAAGCGCTTGATGAAGTCGTCGACCATCTCTTCATCTTCTTGTTTCTCCTCAAAGAGTATCCTGATGGAGACCTTGGCGTCATCATCAAAGAAATTGCCGAGGAATAAGCTTTTCATATCGTCCCAGCTATTGATGCTTCCAGGCTTGAGACGACGGTACCAATCGAAGGCAGGCCCACGAAAGGTGCCAACTAATGACCAGACCATCAAAGGCTTGTTGTCAGAGATCACTCCCAAGTGGAACTTGAAATAAATCAAGTGTTGAGTGGGGGAGTCCTTCCCATCGAACGGCATGAAGTTGATCAAGTTGAACTTCGCTGGATACGGGATCGACTCCCACTCTCTTGGATAAGGACACGGAATACCAGTCTTCTTCACCTCTCGAGCAGCCATCAGAGCATTGATTTTTCTCTCGATGTCTTTCATCTTCTCGTCATCGTCTGTATCATGCTTTGGACGATTTCTAAGAGGAGCAACGCGGCCACCCCCGGTATTGTCATCTTCGGTAGGACCACCCCCAGCATCGTTATCTTTAGTGGGGCCACTCCCAGCGTTTTGGTTAGTGGGAGGGTTATCTGCATCGATGTGTTCGTCCATATATGAATCACTACCTGTTTGGTTAGCAATGTTGTGATGGCTGGATTCACCAATTTGATTAGACAAGGCTCGAATCTGTTGGTCTTGCTCTTCCCTCATCTGTAGCATAGCCATTTTCATTTCGAACTTGAAGTTCTCTTTTTGTTTGGCCAAGGCATCCTCGATGATTTTGGTTATTTGCTCGGTATTGATCATAAACACCTCGTGGGGTTGTCCTAGGATGGATACCGTATTGTCAAAAGCGACTGCAGAGTTAACATCTGATGTTTCATCATCTGAGGATAATCCTCTATTCATCCTCTGATAGTCCCTACGTCTAGTAGTCCCTGCGTATAGCCGAGTTAGACGATGCGATATGAGGGGGTTAGAACTAGAAGGTCGAGTCGACTTTCCCTTGTCAGCCATATTAATCGTGACTTCTGGAAGTTCGTCACCTTGAACGACCGATCGTTTCTTGCAGAAACACTTTGGCTTGGACTTAGTCATTCTGTCAAAGATCCTCTCGAATACCGAGACCCTCTCGGAGCGGTCCTGGGATAGCTACACACTGATAATACTGCCTTGATAAGTTTGACACACGGACAATGAAAGTCCATCTCCCGGGTATCCTTCTTTCGAGATCTGTTCGTACCCTCAGCCCGATAGTACAACTCATCGGCATGATGACCGGAGCAATCTACCATGTGTTGGCATGACTTCTCAGGTATAACGTCGTTATCTGACGAACACATTTCGTTCTGAAGACTTGCTGCCTTGATGGTGTTCTCAAGAGTCACATGTATAGAGTCATGCTTTCATGAGCATGGGACCTCAACGGGCTCTTGGGCACTGACTTGCAGTCCAAGATAGTCGATTACGGGAGTTTCCTCTTTACGAGAAGCCTCAGACTTATTATAAGGGCGAGTGCGACCCCTAACTCGATGAGTTGCTCGGGGTTCAGCCACCGGACATAAGCGCTCTTTGATCGAAACTTTGCCTCGATCCTTGTGCAAAGGACCTAGATGATCCGCTATTAGCTTCTTGCTTTTGAACAAGTCTACACTACCGCGTGGCTTCACTGGAAGTATCGGGTCAATCAGCGTAGGGCTGCAACTTGACGGAATCAGAAAAACGGGTGCAGAATGTCTCCTATCTTGACCCTGGTGCGGGTCAAACCTTGGTGACCCACGGTTGGGCGGATCAGACTTGAGTGACCCATGGCTAGGAGGGTCAGATTTGAGTGACCCATGGCTTGGAGGATTAGACTTGAATGACCCACAGCTAGGATGGTCAGAATTGAGTGACCTACGGTTTGGAGGGTCAGACTTGAGTGACCCGTGGCTTGGAGGGTCAGACTTGAGTGACCCGCAGGTGGGAGGTCAGACTTGAGTGACCCACGGCTAGGAGGGTCAGACTTGAGTGACCCGTGACTTAGAGGGTCAGACTTGAGTGACCCGCGGCTTGGAGGATCAGACTTGAGTGACCTACGGATGGGAGGGTCCGACTTGAGTGACTCACGACTAGGAGGGTCAGACTTGAGTGACCCACGGCTTGGAGAGTTAGACTTGAGTGACCCACGGCTTGGAGGGTCAGACTTGAGTGACCCGTGGCTGGGAGGGTCAGATTTGAGTGACCCACGGCTTGGAGGGTCAGACTTGAGTGACCCGCAGCTAGGAGGGTCAGACTTGAGTAACCCGCAGCTTGGAGGGTCAGGCTTGAGACGGCTTGGAGGGTCAGACTTGAGTGACCCGTATTTTTTGATCTTTTTATCCGTCGTCTTGGACTTTGGCCTGCATACTTTGTGCAGTCTTGGTGGCTTCTTTTTCACTTCTTCCTCCTACAATTTTTTAGCTTCTTGCATAAGAATTCTTGCATGCGCAAGCAATACGCGATGTTTCTGAATTCGCTCCTGAAGAGTTGAGCGGGTCCTTTTGATGCGTACCCATTCATTCTTCGCTGGTTTAGAGGAGGAGGGGTTGTTCGCTCGCTATTGTGGCGGTTGGCGCCTTTTGAATTTCAGATATGCTTCGTAGCAAATCCCGTCAATTGATTCCAAAGCCTTAGCAATTTGGCGTGCGAGGCGTTGTCGCCATCTCTGATGTGCTCTCTTTGATATAATAGGCACGTTATCAACAGTTAACTCCTTGCTCAAGGGTTTCAGATCTGCGGCTTCAGCCTCGTCGGATGCCGATGTGGCGTTGCGAGCCACAAGTGAAGTAGTGATGAGGAGGTCTTCTTCTTGGACCTTTGAAGCCGAAGTCTAGCGAGCTTTCTTGGAGTAGGCCTTCCTGCACCTATGAGGAGAGGCGGATCTAGAGGATGAGGACAAGTACTCTTCGTACTTTTGTTGGTCGAACTCATATTTGACCTCTTCTTCAACCGGGATGAGGATCCAAGGTTGCGACACGTCAGCCTTTGTAGAAAGGCTGTCAGCTCCCACTGTAGTCGCCAGTTTGTTTTTGTCGAAAGTGGTCTTCATTATCAAGTTCATTACAACTTTGATCATTTACAATGAATTCAAATAACAAAAATAAAGATTACATCTTTCTAGAAAATAAATGCAAGAACTGTTTATCAACTCACTTGCTTGCGTGGGGTCTTCGCCTGTGTCGGGGTATTCGCTTGAAACACTGAAATCGACCAAGTGAAATCAGTTGCTCTTCTCGAGATTAAGACTAAGCCTAATCTCAAGGAACGGTGGAAATGAGCTTCAGATCCTTCGAAAGACTCTTTCTTTATGCCAATGTTCGCTAAGATCTTGCTAGCCCTTGCCGAAATTTGTGGCTCTTAGCTCTGAAGCTCGGCAGCACCTCCTCGTCTTGATAATAATTCTCCTCCTCAGAATGGAGGCCCTGGGCTTGTAGGGCATCGGATGGGGGTATTTGGATAAGAATGGATGATTTGACCCTATCTTTAGTTAATAACGGCCTAACCATGTTTGTGGATAATATACATTCAGTTAAGACACTCTGGAACGAAAAAAATCATGAGAAAATAGCAAAAGAACCATCAAAAACACGTTTAAGGGTCGAAAGTGTGCGACACGCGCTGTTGACCCGCGGGGGGCGCGGGTCAGCCACAGCTGACCCGCGGGGGGCGCGGGTCAGTTCATGCTGACCCGCTGCCGCGTGGAGGCGGGTCGCGGGTCGACTCGTGCTGACCCACCGTCGCGCGGGTCAGTTTGGCACTTGGGCATTCGTTCCATCTTTTTCCGTTTTGTATATTTGGTTATCTTGTTGACTTGTACGCTTCGCTGATTGATGAGCGCGAGCTGACTGACGACCGTGTTTGGTCACTTAGAGCTGATTAACGCAAGCGAGCTGGCTGACGAGTGCGTTCGGTCACTTGGAGCTGATCGACGCACGCGAGCTGGCTGACGAGCGCGTTCGGTCACTTGGAGCTGACCGACGTGCGCGAGCTGACTAATGAGCGTGTTCGATCACTTGGGGCTGACTGACGCGTTCGGTCACTTGGAGCTGACCAACAAGCGCGGGACACTCGGATAATCCTTCTTGACTCGGATGATGACGTTCATCGTCTTCTTTTCGTCTCGAGCTACGTGCGGACACATATAGGTATTTTTAGATGCCTACAGGTGTCGGTCGGCTGAACGCAAACGTGCACAAAGTGCACTCACATGATCTCGCCGGTCAACCGACTAGCCTTGGTCGGTCGACCGGACAGAGAAGATCTTTACTAATCAGGTTTTGACGTTTGTATTTTTTATAATTTATTTAAAAACTTAATTTTATTAACATGACGCATATAACAAGATTTAAACCACTACAACAAATTACACTTTTCCCAATGCTCATTCCAGACAAATGGTTAAATACGTCACCAAAAATTTTGTTTTTCCCGATGATTTTAGTTAGCATTGGCAAAACATATATTTTCCCCATGTTTATAATTAGCGTCACTAAAAGTGTATATTATTTACGAAGTTTTAACTTAGCGTCGGTAAAAGTGTATGGATTTCCCGATATTTTTTATTTTCATTGGTAAAAATATATATATTTAGTGATGTTTTAGGATTGGCGTCGCTAATAGTGTGCATTCATCGCGACGTATTAAGTTAACGTTGCTAAAAGTCTTTTTTTCCTAACGTACCTACTTGGCGTCGCTAAAAGTTATATTTTTTACGACGCTCCGCGTCGCCAAAAAACCCCCCTCCCCACTTAAATTTTTAACCCATTCATTTTCACGAAGAGCCAAAAACCCAATAAATGGAGGGAAAATTCCCCCATTTATTTTCACGAAGAGACAAACCCCCCTTGTTCTCTCTCTCTCTCATCAGAAAATCGGGCCCAAACCCGCCCGTGCTTCTTCTCTGAAGTTTGTCGCCTCCATTGAAGCTCACCGCCGCCAAACCCCCCATGTTCTCTCTCTCTCTCTCTCATCAGAAAATCGTCCCCAAACCCGCTCGTGCTTCTTCTCTAAAGTTTGCCACCTCCGTCGAAGCTCACCGCCCCCAAACCCCCCATGTTCTCTCTCTCTCTCTCTCATCAGAAAATCGTCCCCAAACCCGCCCGTGCTTCTTCTCTAAAGTTTGCCACCTCCGTCGAAGCTCACCGCCGCCAAACCCCCCATGTTCTCTCTCTCTCTCTCTCTCTCTCTCTCTCTTTCTCTCTCTCTCTCATCTCACCGCCGCCAAACCCCCCGTTCTCTCTCTCATCAGAAACTCAGCCCCAAGCCCGCCCGTGCTTCTTCTTTGAAGTTCGCCGCCTCCATCGAAGCTCACTGCCGCCATCGTTGGAGTTCGCCGCCTCCGTCATATTTCACCACCTCTCCTCCTCCTCCTGCTCAACGAGGAGGATCGTGAGATCGAGCTGTAGGACCATGGAAGGTACTGAATTTGCCCTAATTGTTTAAGGTATCTTAGTAGTTTTTATTTGCTTTCAGTTGTAACCCTAGGGTTTCTATTGGGTCATGATTCTTGAATCTGTGCTTTTATTGTCTACAAAATATTTGAGGAAACAAGTAAGTTTTTAACTTCATCTTATGAGTTGATTCTTTGCTTTTAGTTATTGAATATTCTGGTTAGCCCACAAGAGAAGTAGGTGCGAGAGTTAGCGAATTTGAACTGATTCAAGGAATTTGAACTGATTCAAGGAATAATAGACATGATGGTTCCTCCTGATCCTAAGAACCATCCACCGAAGCGTGTGGAGCCCAATGATTGGGTATCGATGATCGATGTGTGGGAAACTAAAGAATGGAAGGTATATATCTCAAATCACTTTATTAAATTGTCATGTTAATTTTATTTGTTTTGATATATTTTAATAATATATTTTATATTGGTTATTAGACAAAATCTTATAAAGCGAAGGAGAGTCGATCAAAGTTGCCCTACAATCATATATCTGATTCCCGATCATTTGCAGCAACGATGTCACTAATTGTAAGTTTTTCTTTATAAGTATTTACTTTTTAAATAAATAGACTATAAATAGCTATTAACAACCATAATGATAAATTTATTAAATTACAGAAATCAAAAAATAATGGGCAAGCTCCTTCTTTTCTGGAATTTTACAAGGAAACCCACTACCAAAAAAAGGAAAGTATGGGTAAACGAGAAAGTACAAGATACCTATGTACGTATGTCCAATTTATTTTTGTTAAATCAATCTATAAAAAAACTTATATCTATTCATTAATAATATGGATCTTACATCATTTAAAATAATATGAGCGATTAGTCAACAAGACTATCGAACAATCTCAGCCCGAAGTTACATCCCCGATGAACGAGTTTGAGATCTCCATTGATGTACTTGGAAGGAGGCCAGGTTACATGAAGGGATACGAGATCTACCTTAGAAGGAGTTCATCTACAAGGTCTATTGCAAAGTTAGTTGAGCGAGATGCTGAGGTCGTGGCTTTAAAGGAGACAGTAGCTGTGCAAGCCGAATAGATTGCCTCACAAGCTGAGCAGATTGCCTCACAAGCCGAGCAGATTGCCTCACAAGCCGAGTAGATGAACGTACAAGCTGAGCAGATGAACGCACAAGCTCAGAAGACTGCTGATCTTGAGGCTTTAGTGCATCAGCTATTTGCACGTAGCCAGCCTGGAGCGAGTGGTGGTAGTAGAGATTTCTCATCGAGATGAGGTCAAACTTGCATTTACTTTTTCCTTATTAGACTTATTTATGAAAATTTTAGACATACACTATTAAATTTAATGCTAGGAAAAGCATAATACAACATTAGCCTTACACTTCCCTATATCATGGTCCTGTGATTGTTAGGATTGATAGCTAGTGACTCGTGAAAACATTTGGACACTTGATTATCTTAGAAGGACTTTTCATTAAGAATTAAAAAACAAACATTATATACACATACATAAATGTGTCAAGTGTACCTACATCATTTGATTTATCATATGATTTGGAGTCGGAAGCCGACAATAAGGTATGACTCAATATCAGAATTTTCATAATTAAACGTCCAATAAAGAAAGTTATTTTAACTTGACAACAATTCTTATTTGGCTTATTAATTTGCAAGAGGGTAATACATGCAAAGGATTAGATCAGTTTATGATGTTTTGTTTGTACATCAGAGGCCATGTGTCCTAATATTAATCAACTTGACAACTTTGAAAATATAAAAGTCCAATACAAAGTGGTTGTTTTGAAATGAACTACGAAAAAAACGTACTGAAACTAATATTTCATTGGATTAATTATTGTTGTATATACATGTTTGCTATTTCTCCAAACTTATATTGGCAGAATCTAGATAGAAGTGTTACAGGTTTTCATATTCAGAGAAACTTAATTAGGCAGAAGAATGGCTATTGAAATGAGATTTATTCTACATTTGAAGCAGGGTTATGTGGAAGTAAATTGTCATATCGTATTTTCAATTTCAAGTTGATAACTAGTTATGAAAACTTAGGTAACTCTTCCTTTCAAGTGAACATGATATCTATGAGAAAAGGCACGGATGGCAATGATGATGAGCTGAGTGTTTTCTTTGTACAGGAGCTTTTGCGAAACAATGAGAACTCTATGCTTTTGTTAAAAATGTTTGAGCATGTCTCTGCAATTAATAATAGCTTTCTGTCCAATTCAGTGTTGTCATAAATACTTTCCCTACATTATTGAACATTGCCCTTCATATGCAAAGTATACCTCTCAGCGTACCAACATTGCGATATGCTGTTATATGAAGTTGTTACTTCTAAATAATTCCTTATTTATACCTGAACCTGACTGTTTTTATACAGTTTTTCGATATGAGTTCTCTACAGACAACAATACCATTTCCAGGGGTGCCTACTCCTCAACAATGGTTACCTTAGAGTTCCAACATCCAAGGTAAGTGCTTTGTTTGTAATAACTGTTGCTTCATAATTCTTAGCATTTGTATTAAAATTTTGGCTTTCCGTTTACCTTATCACAGTGAACATTTACAATTTTCCAAGTGTACCATACGTGGAAACTCAAGAACCTAGTTCTATGTTCTCGTAAGTTGCTTCCAGAAGCTTATTTGATTCATACTTGATTTATGCCTTCATCTCGTGAATGGATTATAGTGATATTATCAGAAACGCACAAGGCACTAGCACATCTCGTCATGGGAATCCATTTTCTTAGATAGATATCGGCCAAGGCAACGTGACCGTTGCTAGTGATACCATGGTTGCTTACAAGTTTTGATAGTGCACTGACAAAACCTGTTGTTCCCTTCTTTCTTGTCATGAGGTTATAAGCAAACTAGAATATTTAAACAATTGTTCTCTTCTTTCTTTTCTTTCACATTTTCCTCTCTTTCCATTGTGTTTCTTTTTTTCCTTCATAGATTACAAGCAAACTAGAATATGTAAACAGGTCTTTGAGTGTTGACTTAGAAATGGAAATGAATGTAACTATTTTGCAGTGGGAGTAAATTTTTTGTTTATCATAATATACAGCTTGTTTGGAGTATAATTTGATGTCTCGCTTCTTTGTTGATGTGAATGAGAGCAAATTTTTTGTGGATGTTCAGGTTCAATGTTCAGGTTCAGTGTAGCTAAAAAGTGTCACTAAAAATAATACTTTTGCCGACGCTATATTGCGTCGCCAAAAGTAATATCTTTTAGCGACGCTATTTTTCGTCGCCAAAGATATAGTTTTCAGTGACGCTTCATCCTACGTCGCTAAAAGCTACACTTTTGCCGATGCTAACTTGCTCGCCAAAAGTATAATTTTTAACGATGAACAATTTTGCGTCGCTAAAAGCTATGCTTTTATCGACGCTTTCTTTTTTACCAACGCAGTATGCGTCGCCAAAAGTACTGCTTTTGCCGACGCACCCTTGCATTTGAGAAAATTCTGCATACCTTTTGCCGATACAAAATATTATGCGTCGCTAAAAGATGTACTTTTCTTGACGCATGAAGCGTCGCCAAAAGTGTTGATTTTTACCGGCACAGGTTGTTTTGCGTCGCCAAATACTTTCCTTGACGCACTTTTGGTGACGCGTTAGCGATGCTGCATTTTGCGTCGGGAAAGATTTTTCCCGACATTTTTTAAACTTTTACCAACGTTTTTGTTTCATCAGAAATATTGTATTTTGTTGTAGTGAACTTTCATATTTACTTAACAGAGATTAACTCAACATGATTTAAACTCTTGAATTAATCCAGTTAGGGTTTAGCATCTCAATTAACTAAAATTTCTCAAATAAAATATAAATTATCAACATGATTAACTAAGCATGATTGGAACTAATCATTGAACAAATATAAAATAATTTAAACATGTTCACATCACTTAGGTATCACAAACCTAGGATTTATACATCTTAAATTAACAAAAAAACTTAATTAATTATTAAACTAGGGTTTAAACATGATTTAAGCATGATTAATAATTAAAACGAAAATAAAAGTAACCCTAATGATCATGATCATCAACTAATATAAACAGCAACTAAAACTACAGATTTTCACATTGGTTTAGACATTAACATCATAAATTAAGATTTTAAAACATTGGGTTAAGGTTAAACATGAGATTTATGAATTAAACATATTAAATCTTGAATTAAATATAGAGAAAGGTTTAGAGAAAGATGATCTTGCCTCAAACGTCGTGTTGAAGTCTTGAACACGTGCGTGCAAGATCCCCCTTCACCAAAGTCACAAAATCCCGCCTTCCTCTCGACAAATACCTCAAGAACTCTCCTAAATCTCACAAATTATGATTAGGGTTTGAGAGAGAGGAAGAGGGACTGCTAAGGTTTGGAATATTAATGAAAAGATGTGTTTTTCGTGTGTAAACATGTATATATATAACTGCAAACCCGAATCAAAATAGCCCAAACCCGAAACAGGAAACCTAGTCAGACTAGAAAAATAGTATTCGGTATTTTACCTATAAATTTCACGTACAACGTCGGAATATGGTCATTTAAGATGTATTAGAAAGATATTGAAGATACCTACAACTTATGTCATTTCAATTTTTACACATTCAAACTGTATTAGTGTGTATTGCAGATATACTCTTAATAGGTCATTTTTCTAGATTTCTTCTTTATGCATGTTTAACCTTTGTATACTCTCATATATACTCTTAATTGATCTCAAATCAATTGTTAGCGTAATTATTCATCCATAAATGATATTCATTATAATTAGAGCTTATTTATCAATATAATTCACACTATTTTCCAAAATTCACGGGATTTTACACATTCACATGAGTAAAACCAAGGCACTCCGTCAGACAAAGACCTCGGTACCCTCTCGGGATAAATCCAAGGCCCGCCAACCAATCGATCAGCTTTGACTCAAAAGACATTGGTGTCATTTACATGAGTAAAATCAAGACACTCCATTAGCAAAAGACCTTGGTACCCTCTTAGGATAAAAACAAGGTCCACAACAAGTTGATTGGATCAAAAGATTTTGGTGTCATTCGCATGAGTAAAACCAAGGCACTCACTTAACACTAGGGACCATGGTACCAATCTAGGGAAAAACCAAAGACACTCCAACAATTCAGCCGACTCCAAATACCTTGGCCTCATCCATGAGTAAAACCAAGGCATACAACAAGATTTAGAAGCGACACATGCTATGCACGCAACCAAGTCACCTAGGTCTTAAGAATCAACACACCAATTGCAAATCTCACATTGAGGTAAAAATGTAGACAAAAACAAACAGAGGTATACCAATCAGTAAGGCAAAAGCCTAATTTTGATTTATATATCAATATATTTACATTGCTATCCACATTGGTACTTACAATAACAAATATATAGCAAGAAAAAAGATACATTAGGATCTTAGGACCCTGACCCGGAGCTGGAGTGCGACTCGGAAGAGCAACACTCGACTCGGGAGCAAGGGTCAGCTTTGCAATAGGAGGGCCGACTTCATCCTAATCGTTCCTTTTGGGATCTTCCCCCGATTCCTCATCTCCCTCATCCCCGTCATCCACATCTAGCACTATTTCCCCTCCCTTTGCTTCTATCTCCTTTAAAATGTCAAGGCAATTGGCGATGCGAGAGGGATAGTAAAGCCGATCTGGGTTGAGTCTAGATTTGCGAGGAAGTTATACCAGAAGATAGTCGATGCTAGCCTTTTAGGCTAGTGACACTTCTACCTTACCTATAGGGCTATCACCCCTTATAGGCATCTGACTCCAAGAAAGTAATGCGATCCTGCAGAGACTGGATGTTAGCTGTCTTATGAGCCAACTGCTCCTCCTCCATCTCGACCTTTAAGGACTGAGTAGAAAGCGATCCGATAAGGCACTTTCCTGAGCACTGAGCCTCTCATGCATATCAACCTCTACCTCTTCAGTTAGATACCTGATTCGGTCTTCTTACTGGAGGATCTCATTTAGGAAATGGCTAACCTCTTCCTTACGCTTGGTAATCATGGTCGATTACTTGTTGTGATGCCCCTGGAAACCTTCAATTATTTTCTGTCGAGTCTTAAGCTCTCGACGCCACTTTCCCTTGCTCCTACTCTAAGCCATCCGTTCAGCCTCCAAGGACGTAACTTTCTACTCGGCTACCTCTTGAGCCGTCCTCTTATCCTTCAACACCTTATTAAAATTGTCAAGGAGGCATTACACAAGCTCAACCTGAGAAAACAACTCCTGCTCGATCAAAGCCCCTCATATCAGATAACCCTTCAGGGCTTGGTGGAGGCTGACACTAGGCATATTTAAGAGCATCTCATCATCCTTAGTGAGGGAGAACTACTACAATGCTTGAGACTAGGCCGCCTGGGACTCCAGGACTGAGCTTCTCTTATCAAGATGCTTATGGGGGATGAACTGGTATTTCACCGACGGTTCCCCGTCATACTGAGGGCCTTTCCCCGGCATGCCCCTTAGCATGGCATTCAACCTTCCACACCGTGGGGTCGAGTTCATCAACACAGTGGTGGAAGGGCCATGCCCAGTTGCCTCCAAGGACCGGAGCCGTGTCGACCTATGTCGACTCCTCTATAGTTAGAGGTTGGACCGTCGCCCCCATGGCTAAGACCCCTACGTCAGTAGGCTCCTTACCAGGCCTATAGGATGACTCGGATGGGGGGGGGGGGTTGAGCCATAGACTCCCCATCCCAGACTTCACCCTCAATGGGCTCCGCCACTCTTCTCCCCCTACTAGCCGAGTAGGAGAAGCCTCATCAAGGATGACAACCTCAGTCAACTCAGAGGGAGGGATGCCTGGATACGAACTTGTGACGTCCCTAGTTTCACACAAGGCTGTAGTCCAAGGTGAACCTAAGGATGTCAAACCCGTCATGCACGAACACTATGTAATAACACGTTTCACCATTACAGTAATATCTCTCTAGTGGAAACAAATAAAATAATGTAGGTACAAGCCGATATAAAAAAGATGAAAACAGGAAAATAGAACATAAGAAATAAATGATCAACATCAGAGATAATCAAGTCTCAATATAAATAGAAGAAAATATATCCAACAATTTGATACAGGGTAAATAACCTCAACTACTGGAGTCAACTGAAAAAGTACATAGGTTCTTAACTCTCAAAATAAAATACATTTCTAGTAATCGACTAAAATCATAACTAAATAACTATGGAGCAAACACTACTATAAATAAATGACGGCGACTATGCTAAAAGTCCCTCAACCTGCGGCTCTTTGAAACTCTGATCCGCTGCCTGAAAAGAAGGGAAATCAACAGCATCAAAGCACTAGCAAGATCATCTTCATCCGTCCCCAAGGGAAGGACTACTAAGTGTAATGGAGACCTCTACCTATAAGTACATAGTCTACCTAAATCATTTGCCCTGTACTATTCAGGATTTATATTTATAAACTTGTAACACTATACTGGTACGTCAAGCGAAATAATCCAAACAAGGAAACCTTCATGTATATATCATGTGTCTCAAGTTGTGAATTTCTAGATATAAATTCCAACTAAGAAAGAAAATAATACAGAAATGTGTCATATCAAAAAACTCCATAAATACCATCCGACTCCTCACACTACCCTTAGTAGATGAAATAGATACCAACAAACAATCCTGTGTACCCACGATGTGAAGCACCTCCACAATGATTTATATCAAACAAAACTCAATAATCGCCTGTGATTCAGGTTATCAACAAATTCATAAAAATCATTATTCACTGAAATTCTTCAACTCATCGTACCATCATGCCGATCGACAAATAGGTATATTGACCTCTGCGCATAACCATGCGGAAATAAAGATATAGGTACATCAACCTCTGCGCACACTCATGTAGAAACAACGATGCATTACAGAGTGAAGTCCATCGCGGTCTCATTACGGTATACTTAACGCACTCAGAGTGTAGTCCATCCGCGGTCTCATTGTGGGTACCGACTAACCCCACTCAAGCATCCATGACTATAGTAAACTGTAATAATCGTCACTCATAATGATGCAAACTATTTGACTACTCCAAATGAGGGATTCATATGTACTCAACTCAAGTATGTGTACTCCTCAAAACATGCGTATGTATCAACGTATGACTTGCACTTCACGCTCGTAAATCAAACCCATGAAAAAGAAAGCAAGAGTTCACAAACAGGGTCTGGTTAGTCAACCGACATAGAGCTTCAGTTGACTGATTAGCAACACGCACAAGACAAAAAGCACCCCGTTGGTTGACAAACACTCATGGTCGGTCGATCGATTAGACCGAAACTGCATGTTGTGTTTTTTTTGTCTATTTTTCCTCAAAACTGGGATTTTTTTATTAATATAACTAATGAAATTGATTTTAAACTCATGAATACTTAACAAGAGATTCATTTAAATAAGATAAATCATGTAGATTCAGAAACCTAGGGTTCAACATTCTAATTAACAAAACACTTGTTTAATTTGATTAATTAGAGTATTTAAACAAAATTAAAACGTAATTAACAAGTTAAAAACAACTCTAATGATCATGATCATCTAAACTCAATAATTACAGATTTATACTACTGTTCTTGGCATTGATTTAAGATTAAACATCATAAACTACTTTAATACATCATATTAACACTAAACATGAGATTAATACATCATCTAAACTCATCGCACCATCGTGCTGATCGACAAATAGGTATATCGACCTCTGCGCATAACCATGCAGAAACAAAGATATAGGTTCATCGACCTTTGCACAGACTCATGCAAAAACAACTATACATTACGGAGTGAAGTCCACCGCAGTCTCAGCGGTCTCATTACGGTATACTGACTAACATACTCAAAGTGTAGTCCATCCACGGTCTCATTGCGGGTACCGAACCCTACTCAAGCATCCATGACTATAGTAAACTGTAATCATCGTCAATCATAACGATGCAAACTATTTGACTATTTCTGAGGATGCCAACAAGGCTTTGCATCCCCAGAAGAAGACGTGTCCGTCAAAGATAACGTTATACCTAGGAAGTCACACCAACTAGCAATAGGTTGCTCCGGATATCATGCTAATGAGTTGTACTATTAGGCTAGGGGTGTGAAGAAATATCGGAAGAGACTATCCGAGAGACAAACTCTCATTGTTAATGCGAGATGCTTATCAAAGCAGTATTATCAGAGTGTAGCTGCTCCAAGACCACTCCACAGAGGGTCTCAGTATTCTAAAGGTTTTCCACCGAAGCGTCAAAGCCCAAATCAAGAAGCTTCTGCAAGAAAAGATCAACCGAATTCCCAGAAGTCACCATCAATATGGCTGATAAAGAAAAGTCAAAACGACGCTCGACCAACTCCAGTCCCGACTCTTATCCGGGGATTTCCCAGCGTATAACTTGGCTCCAAATGGGAACGATCAGACGTAGGGATTATCAGAGGATGCATAAAGGAATATCCTCAGATGATGAAGTATCGGACGCTTGCTCAGCAATCGCTTCAGATGAAACAATGTCTAGCATGAGACTAACTCGCGAGGCATTCACCACCACTCCTGATCAGCTAGCTCAAATACTTCAAGAAGCTCTGGCTAAGCAGCGAGAAGAATTTCGAGCTAAAATGAAGATGTAGATGGAATTAGCCATGCAGCAGATGAGGGAGTTGCAGACTCAGTCTCAATAACCTGAGCCAAGTTAGCGAGCTGAATCTAGCCGTCATGCTCAAAACGACATAGATGATAGTGACGCAGATGTGGATGAACACATTTTTGCTGATCCTCCTCCCAATAGCCATAACACTGGGTCTGGTCCGGTTGATCCTCCTCAACATCCCCCGAAGAAAAATGAGGATGGAGATAATAAAATGATAGAAGAGCTCGAGAACAAGGTCAACGCCTTGATGTCGGCTCAAGAGGTAAAAAGACCGGTATTTCGTACCCATACTTGAGGGAGTGGGAGTCAATGCCATACCCACCGAAGTTCAGTTTGATCAATTTCACGCCATTTGACAGAGCTTGAGAACAAGGTCAACACCTTGATGTTGACTCAAGAGGTGAAAAAGATCGGTATTCCGTACCTATACCCGAGGGAGTGTGCCATACCCGTCGAAGTTTAGTTTGATCAATTTCATGTCATTTGACGAGAAAGGATCTCCTACTCAGCACTCGATCTACTTCAAGTCTCACTTGGGCATGATTTCTGGTAGTGAGCCATTGATGGCACGGTCATTCGTAGGCACCCTTCGTGGGGCCGCCTTCGATTGGTACCGACGCCTTAAAACTGAGGGTGGTCTGGTTAATCCTCCTTAGCCTCCCTAATGTCCCCCAAAGAAAAATGAGGATGGAGACAATAAAATGATGGAAGAGCTTGAGAACAAGGTTAACGCCTTGATGCCTACTCAAGAGGTAAAGAAGACCATCATTCCTTGTCCATATCCGAGAGAGTGGGAGTCAATCCCGTATCCAACGAAGTTTAATCTGATTAACTTCACGCCTTTGACGAAAAAGGCTCACTAACTCAATAATTGATCTACTTTAAGTCTTACTTTGGTATGATCTCTAGTAATGAGCCCTTGATGGTACAGTCATTCGTAGACACCCTTCGTGGGGCTGCCTTCGATTGGTATCGACGTCTCAAACCAGAGAGCATTAATAGTGGGGAGACATGGAAAATCTCTTCCTCGGTAACTTCTTCGACGATGACACTAAGGTATCAATCGGAACTCTTTTAGACGAGAAGCAAAAGAGTGGAGATTCGCTCGACAACGTCGTCAAGCGCTTCTAGAATAAGGCGATGAATTACCGGGATCCGGTCATAGAAGCGTTCATTCTCCAAACTTGCCACAACAATGTTTCTCTGGATGTGTTGGAAACCATGGGGGTGGCGCCATCCAAAATTTGAAAAGAATTGAAGGTACACGGAGAACAAGTTGAATGCTTTCTCAAAAGAAAAAAATGCTAAGAGAAGTCAACCGACGGCACCTGCAACTGATGTGAAAGCTAATCAATCGTCACAACAGCAACCCCGAAGGCAACAAAAGACTCCCGATCCGAGATCCTAGAAGGAATATTCTTTTAAAGATGATGAAGTTCCATCCATTTTTAAGTACCTCCACGCCAACAACAAAATCAAGCTGCCACCTATTACGAATCAGGATGAAGCTAGCAAGACTTCGGACCGAAAATGCTGTGCATATCACAGGAGGGTTCAACATCCCACCAAGAACTGTTTTGCCCTTAAAGACAGTATTCAAGTCTTGGTTGACGCCGGCATCATAATGTCAAAACAAGCCAAATGAGAAAGACGAAGACTCCGATGATCACACGCGTATAAACTATTTCTCCATGTTCCTCCGATGGGTATACGAGTTTAAATTGCTTCCCTTATTTTCAACAACGGGAAGTTTTTAGAGAATACTATACATTGTGTTCTTAAGGATAACCCAACAACATGGCTGGAAATAATGCGCTCCTCATTAGATTTAGTTTCGCCAAAAAGGCTGAGGGTCGATACGAGGTCGAAGAGAATAAAAAGTCAGGAACCAAGACCTGATTATGTAGTAGCGTTGCCCACCAACGGGAAATTCCTCGAGAATATTATGTGTGATATTCTTAAGGATAAACTGACATGGGGAAGTTACTGGAGAATATTACATGTAGTATTTTTAAGGATAACCCGATACAGGAAGTTCCTGGAAGATACTATGCATTGTATTCTTAAGGATAACCCGAGATTAGCTAATTATTCAAGATGAAGACCAGTCATCTGAATAATTCATTCTTAATCATATGATAAAAAATGATTAAGAACCTCCCAATGTGGTTTTTTAATCATTACCAAGATGATTAAAACCCTCTCATTGTAACTTTCCGAGCACTCTTTCGTTGAGATGAGATTCAATGACTTCATTGGGTCAATCTTCCCTCACGAAACTCTCATTGTGACTATCCTTCCAGGATGAAGCACATGACATCTGCTTCAACCCACCTAGGAGCAAGCTCCCAAAACCCTTTTCGGTCACCAGCATCTTTGTGATAATCAGGATTCTCTTGCGAAGTGAAAGATAACAGAATATCTTATTTCCTTCATCCAATCCTTGGTTAGTTTCAATCACTATGATCAATCCCATCCACTCCTGCTGTGTTTTTAGAGCACTCTTTTGTTAAGATGGGATTCAATGACTTCATCGGGTCAATCTTTCCTCACGAAACTCCTACGGTGTAATTATAGAGTGCTTGATGACTCACGATCCTCCACCACAAAACCCCTTACTGATCAAATTAGTTAACGGTGGGTCCACCAAAATTCTCCATGGTTAAATCCATTCAAACTCCCATTGTGTCTAGCCTTTAACACTCCAACTGTTAAAGTCCTGACACGACACTTAAAATTTTAATCTGTTGATCTATGGCAATCATTGAACCCCATTTGTGTCAAGTCCCTGTAAACTTAACACCAAAAAACCCCACTAAGTGATTTGTACAAGTCAACGTTCCTAAGTGATTTATACAAGTCAACATTCTCACTTTATTTGTACCTCCACTCTTACTTTTTCTTAGTCAAACCTTTCTACAGTTAGGACCAAAGCTAAAATCCCCTCTCAATTCCTTCCATGAACGAGAGGTCCATTTTCAAATAGAGCGATCAAACCTTCCTATAGTTAGGGTCGTCTCAAATCCCACTTGGTCAAACCTTCCTATAGTTAGGGTCAAAACCGGAGTTTTCTTTCGATAACAAGAGGTCTCCACCCAAATTGAGTGATCAAACCTTCCTACAGTTAGGATCATCTCAAGTCCCCATTTGGTCAAACCTTCCTATAGTTAGGAACAAAACCGGAATTCCTTCTCGATAAATGAGAAGTCTACCTTTAGATTGGGTAATCAAACCTTCTGATAGTTAGGGTTATCCGAATCTTTTTGATTCTCGGAGTGGAGATCCCACTCTTAGTTTCACCTTTCAGATTCTCGAAGTGAAGATCCTACTTTGAGTTTTTTTTGAAGCATGAGATAGAAAATAAATTTCTTTCTCTATAGCACAAAATGGGTTTGTCTTTGCCCTAAGAAAAGACAAAACGGTTTGTCTTTGCCCAAGATAAGACAAAATGGTTCATCTTTTCCCCAAGGGAAGACAAAACGGGTTCATCTTTGCCCCAAGAGAAGACAAAACGGGTTCGTCTTTTCCCTAAGAGAAGATAAAATAGGGTTCATCTTTGGCCCAAGAGAAGACAAAACAGGTTCATCTTTGCCCCAAGAGAAGACCAAATTCCAAAAGTCTATACATGTAGCCAGTCCACATGTTTAGCCAGATGTTATTATCGACTTAATAACAACTGAATCTATGCCTCTCTGGCATAGGGGACTTTATCTCGGTCCCTTACTAGAGATAAGCATGCATCTAACATATGCTCCCGGGTGGTCCGTTCTCGTAAAAAATAACGAAGTCTATGTATTCAACATCGTAGCCACCAAATCCATGTCTTTCACGCATGGGGGACTTTATCTCAATCCCTAATTAGAGATAAGCCTACGCCTAATATACATTGCCGGGTGGTACGTTTCCGTGAAAACGATAAAGCCTATGTATTTAATATCGTAGCACTAAGTCTAAAATAGTTTATTCTTTTAGCACAATGTTACATTTAGAACGGACTTAGAAAATCTACATGCTAGCTCGACTCAAATGGTAGTTGGTAAAGGCTCATCAAATCAGTTGATGGTTGAGGGTTTGCCAAAAATCCTATAATAAGCAGCTTACAATGACAGATTCGCTCTCAATTTGTATAGAGTCTGCGGTGGTAGTCAAGGCCTTGGTAACCTCCTCCTCCATAACATTGCTTTAATAGTCACTAATGCACCAGCTTCATCAGTTGGTCTCGTGACTCGAGCACCTAGGGTAGCTTCAGAAATAGTAGCTGTATCAGCACCAACGGCTGGTCCTACAATCAAATTTCGCACAAAGAGCTCAACCTAGCGAGCCTCTGATGCATTCTCAGCTTAGAAATCAAAGTGACAAACGACGCATGACATTCAATGTCATCAAAAGGTCACTTCAGTTATGACCTATCACTTTCTCCATAAATGCTTCTTGAAACTCGCTATCCGACGATTATTTGAATTCTCATTTCTACTCGACCAGTCGAATTTGAGTGCGAAGATCTAGCGCATCGAGATATTAATCCACCTACTAAAGTCACTGCGTGTTTAACTTTACAGACAAATGACTCAAGCCATTGCTCCTGTGATCGACCTCGTGGACTGACAACTCATGGGGCCAACTAGGAATGTGATGTTAGTCAACCCTCGTTAAGATCAACATGGATAACAAAGACGATTGCCTTTATTATAGCAGGACAAGTTGAATCGATCCATTACATCCAATCCAAAGCTTTGACATCATTTATTAGCTAAGGATGAAGCCTATTACTCCCGAGTGTTCAAACTAAACCTACTCAAACGAGATATTTTTTCACAAGCTCATAGGCATTCGATCTTTTGGCCTATATCAATGCAAAACACCGATGTCATGTTCAAAGAAAACTCAAGTGCAACTACAAGACCTTTGCATTTTCTCAAAACCCAAGGCCTATGTCGCTAGTCTAGAGAATCATTGTGTACACCCTCATTAAGAAGGCGAGTCGACCAATAATCTAAGACTCGTAATCAAGTCATCCCCATTTGAAAAGCTCAAAGTATAATTCAACATAAAGAATGCAAGATACACAGCTTAGACTAAAATTTTTTTATTTCTTATTCATGTTCTCCAATTGATTACAATACAAAAAAAAAAGAAAAGAAACAACAAATGACAAAAATAAAGGTACAAGAACTAAGAAGCAAGATTTAAGTCGACACCAAGACCAGGGGACAGGAGCAGAGAAGCATTGGCAGTAAAGGGCACTTGAGTCGACTGAACATCAGACTCAACTCCTCCACCTTTCTTTTTTTCTAGGGAGATCACCCGACTGTCTTGAGCAGAACCCTCACTAGCCTGCTCGACCAAGCTCTCACCTGCCTCCCGGACCTCTTTGGCAATGTCCTCATCGTCCTCATTGTCCTCCTCCTCCTCCTCCTCTGCCACCTAGCTAGAATTCCCCTCACTATTCCTCTATCTCCAAGAGCACCTCCTAGCAGTTAGCAACACTTAGGGTAGTGGAAATGGTTGGGATCGCTCCTCATCTTCGTTAGAAGCTGTGCCTCGAGATAGTCATATCTCGCCTTGCAAGCCAGTTCCACCTCCACTTTCCCAAGACCGTTGTGGCGATAATCCTCAATGATTTCAAACCCATGAGCTTCAAAATCCATATGAGTAAGGCGGTATTGGAAAGGTCGAACCTCTACGAGGGACAACTCGAGCTATGGCTTAGACACCAATGCGGCTGTGATGCCCCAGAGTTCACACAAGGCTGTAGTCCAAGGTGAAATCCGGATTGTCAAACTTACCAAACACCATACACCATGCTACGACATGTTTCACCATCACAGTCATTATCTCTCAAGTAGAATCAACAAATAGGTAAAGATACAAGACAGACAAATAATAGAAGTAGTACAAAATTAGATATACATAGAAGAAGTATATCAATAAATGAGACCAACTGAAATAGAATAAAAATATCTCTGAGTCTAAAATAAATCTTAACACAATGAGTCAAATAAAATATCACTAAGGCACTCAGCCTCTACAAAATGAATACAACTCTAAAGTCTGAACAATGAACATAACTATATAGTGGAGCTTCAGCTGTTAAGACTGTGCGACGACGACTATACTAGAACTCCGTCATCCTGCGGCTCTCCGAAACTCTGATATACCTGAAAAAGATAATTTAAACAAAAAGAACAACAACAAGAGCGTCAGAGCGCTATAACAAGATTACCTCCATCCGCCTCCAAGGGAAGGGCTGCGAGATGAAGTGGAGGCTCTATCTATTAAGCATAGTCTACCTATATCATATTCCCCATATATAATGGAGTTAATATTTAGACACCTATAAGACGAGACGTAGAACGTCGAGCGAAATAATCCAAACAAGGAAACCCTTATGTATATACCGTATGTCAAAAATTGTAGGCATCTAAACATTAACACCGAACTAGAGATAAACAATCTAAATGAAATCAATAATTAGGAATCCACAACACGAGACTGGTACGTCGAGCGAAATAATCCAAACAAGAAAACCCTCATATATATATATATATATATATACCATATGTCTCAAATTGTGAATCCCTAAACACCAATTCCAACTCTATGAATGAAAACAATACTCAAAAGAAAATATTCCAAACCTCATCTGTATAGCACCATTATCACATCTCGAACTACCCTCGAGTAGTCGGCGCAATAATAAGAGAAAATCACCCAACTCATAATCACCATGGTCATATCATGTATGCCATATATTAAAAGATGTACCCTACTCATGGGCAATCTAATATGGGAGCAAAACTATAACTGTAGCATATATATACGTATGCATCTCTACAAACAATAGCAATACTTTTGTAAGGCTCGCACAATACTATGCGGACAACGGATACAATCCTCCTTACTCAATCGCTCTACGACAATAGGTTTTATTCCCTATTCCGGGTACACAAAATAACAATACTTTTGTAAGGCTCGCATAATACTATACGGATATCGGATACAACCTCCTTACTCAATTGTCTTTACGACAAATAGATTTTATCTCTCTTATTTCCGAATGCTCATTCGTCCAATGGTAATAAGTTTTATCTTATTTCTAGATATGCTTCTAGATGATCGTATAACGGTGAATAGGCATATCAGCCAACCTGAAAAACATACACTGGTCATCTTTAAGTATTTGGTAAAACCGAGGTCTCGTTACAGGAAAAACAACCAAATACCCCTAGTGTGGTACAACCGAATCTCTTATTACGGATAAACACCCATACTAAGCATCCATAACCATGAGAAATACTTTATCATATATTAATTCACTTTCACCAACTCAACTTGTATCAATTATCTTAATAATTCTACATAGGAATGATCCTAAGGATGATGGAACTAGAGCTCTGACACCAACTGTCACGCCTCAGAGTTCACACAATGCTGCAGTCCAAGGTAAAATCCAAAACGTCAAACCTGCCAAGCACCATACACCATGCTACGACATGTTTCACCATCACAGTTACTATCTCTCTAGTGGAATCAACAATAAGTGAAGTTACAAGACAAACAAATAATAGAAGTAGTACCAAATTAGATATGCATAGAAGAAGCACTACTAGAAACATGACTTTTAGCGACGGACAAATCCGTCGCTAAAAGTTGAAAATCCGTCGCTAAAACTTTTAGCGACGGAAAAAATAAAATTCCGTTGCTAAAATACCGTCAGTACATTGAGGGTAGCTAAAATCACTTTTAGCGACGGATTTTCCGTCGCTAAAATTCAGCGACGAAAAATTAGCAACGGAAAATCCGTCGTTCTATTTTTTTTAAAGAAAAAATTATTTCCGTCGCTAAAAGTAACATTAGCGACGGATATTCCGTCGCTAAAAGGGTATATAGCGACGGAAAATCCGTCGCTATATATTTCTAATATTTTTTTAAAAATTATTTTAAAAATTAAAAAAACCTATACAATAATATAATAAATTTAAAACCCTGTTCAATCAGCAGTATAATATTCATGTCCACGCATATATAACACATATATTTTAATAAAACATCCCAAGATAATTAAAATTGTTTATACAACACACACCATGATAAATATTTTTTATACAACACACACTCATTGTTTTCAAAGGTAAAAAAACAAATCAATCCTCCTGATCATCATCATCATCATCATCCTCATCACCAGCTCCACCTTGTCTAGAAGTTCAGGCCTGCAAATATAAATCAAACGTTAACAACATGGCATGACATGTAAGTAAAACAATAAGAGAGTGTCATGACATATTCTTATGTATTATATGTTTCGGAGAGAGTATCATGGCATATTCTTATGTATTATACGCACACACATATTCTTATGTAAAGATAGAAAAACTAAACAACAAATGGTTAAGGCTCATTTCCTAACACACCATGCCGATATCAACCCCTAACTAATATACTAAATGTTTTGATACCGCTGCGTATCGGCATAGCACCATAAACCCTACAGAGTAAAAAAAAAGACATTCAACGAGTGCCTACTCCATTCTATATCCCGCCTAGCTCAATTACATAACTAACAAGTTCCATCCAACACTTAATTAATATGCATAAAAAGAACCCATCCAACACTTAACAGTATCATAATGATATCTATCATAGCAAAAAATTAACAAGCAAAAGAGAATAACGATGTAAAATACCTGTTCACCACTATCATTACCAACCACCCGAATCTCAAGTCCAACACAAGCAGCTTCAGGTGCAAGAGGAATTTCCTCATATTTCAGGAATTTAATTGCTTTAGGATCATAACGAAAGAAACCAAAGTCATGTACCTAAAATAAACAAATCCTATCAATGAAATGTGACATGTGCCAAGAAAGAATTCGTGCAACTATTTGTGATACAAGTGCGATATTACAGGGGAAATAAATCGAACATAGTTATGCATGTAGATGCAACGTTGATGATAAAACGAACAATGCAACCTTGCTGATAAATCTTCTGATGGAAGTGTGGAAGATTTTCGATAAATAGTGGACTACTGCAATATAATAAATATCACAAGGGTGAGCATATAAGAATGGCTATGTGAGCACGGAATATGTGAGCTATTTTAAAAACATTTTAAAAGCACAGAATAATTTAGGCTACCGTTGTAAGTTAGTTCAAATATAGTATTCCATCTACCACTAATAAGGTCACACATTCATTGAATTGACAAAACTCATTATTCTTGCATAGATGAATTATAATATTTCATATTAGGCAAATGGTTCTAAAAGATTAGACAGACTTAAAAACTTCCATCAAGAATGTAAAAACTCACAGGATCTCTGTATACTGGATACACTGGGATCTCCTCACGGTTTACAAACATTGCTTCTGCTACCACAGGACCTACATCAAAAACCAAATTATAACACTGTGATTTCCATTGAAGTGACAAAATGAATCAAAACTTATTTACTTTCTAAATGTCATATCATAGTTCCTTGGAGAAAGATTTCAAAACAAAGATATTTGAAAAGTTTTAAAGATGTTGACAATATATTAGAAGATCCATCTATGATTTCCTGATATGTCATTACACTATATTGATTTTCCAATAGCTTCTTATTAAGAAAACAAAGATGTCTAAAAGTTTTCAAACAATCAGATGTCCAACATAAAACTTTTCCAATCCGTCTAACATCACAATTTATTATCCCAATATTGACAATTTATTCCATACAAAATAAATTCAAACTTTTATGTGCAACCAGCAAGAACACAAAGAACAGTAATCTGACCACACGAATTTTCTTGATTTAATTAACAAGTTCCATCCAACACTTAATTAATATGCATAAAAAGAACCCATCAAACAATTTTCACCTGAATGATAGGAAACTTCAAGATCCACTGCCTCCTCCAAACAAAATCAAACCCATAAACCAACCCGAGCACCAAGCCTCTCAATCCAACCCCAACCAATCTCATCCTCCCTCCATCAACCTTAGCCAGCTCCCTCCTCCCACAAACCGCTACTGCCGCAAGAAACCTCAAAACTCCATAAGCAGCCAAAAAACCCACCAAGCTTAAGCTCCTCCTAACTCTCCGGCGAGCCTTGACGGTGCCAACATCATCGGAGAAACCGTCGACGAGTGATCATAGGAGTGATTTGAGGAGGAAGGAGGAGAGGAGAGGAGAGGGAAGGAAGCGGAGGGGAGAGGGTGGGAGGAGGAGAGGAGAGAGAGGGAGATGGAGAGAGATTGGGCGGCGGCGGCGGTGGGTCGGCATGTTGAGAAGCCGACAAGAGAAAGAGGGAATGAGGAGAGGGAGCTAGGGGGAGGAGAAATGAGGAGAGGGGGAAATGAGAGAGGGATTTGGGGAAAAATCCCTCTCTCAGGCGCGGGCTGCCCAAATTTTTTGGGCATGCCCGCGCCCAAATTTTTTTTCTAATTTTTGGGTTTTAGCGACGGAATTTTCTGACAAAAAATTTCTGTCAGAAAATTAATGGCGACGGGAATTTTCCGTCGCCAATAGTGGAATTTCCGTCGGCAAAACTTTTTTGCCGACGGAAAAATAGCGACGGAAAATTCCGTCGCTATAACATGACTTATAGCGACGGAAAATTCCGTCGCTAAAGTACCGTTGGCAATAGTTCATTTTCTAACAGTGAAGTATATCAATAAATGAGCCTAACTAATATAGAATAAAAATATCTCAGAGTCTGAAATAAATCTTAACACAATGAGTCAAATAAAATCTCACTAAGGCATGCAACCTCTACAAAATGAATACAACTCTAAAGTCTGAACAATGAACAAAACTATATAGTGGAGCTTCAGCTGCTAAGACTGTGCGACAACGACTATGCTAGAACTCCGTCATCCTGTGACTCTTCGAAACTCTGATCTGCCTAAAAGATACAATTTAAATAAAAAGTACAACAACAAGAGCGTTAAAGCGCTATAGCAAGATCACCTTCATCTGCCCCCAGGGGAAGGGTTGCTAGATGAAGTGGAGGCTCTATCTACTAAGCATAGTCTACCTATATTATTTTTCCCGTATCTAATGGAGTTAATATTTAGACACCTACAAGACGAGATGTAGTACGTCGAGCGAAATAATCCAAACAAGGAAACCCTCATGTATATACCGTATGTCTCAAATTGTAGGCACATAAACATTAACACCGAACTAGAGATAAACAATCTAAATAAAATCAATAATTAGAAACACACAACACGTGACTGGTACGTCGAGCGAAATAATCCAACCAAGGAAACCCTCATATATATACCATATGTCTCAAATTGTGAATCCCTAAACACCAATTCCAACTCTATGAATGAAAACAATACTCAAAAGAAAATACTCCAAACTTCATCTGTATAGTACCATTATCACATCTCGAACTACTCTCGAGTAGTCGGCGTAATAATAAGAGAAAATCACCCAACTCATAATCACCATGGTCATATAATGTATGTCATATATCAAAAGATGTACCCTACCTCATGGGCAATATCAAAAGATGTACCCTACCTCATGGGCAATCTAATATGGGAGCAAAACTATAACTGTAGCATATATATATATATATATATATATATATATATATATGAACAATAGCGATACTTTTGTAAGGCTCGCACAATACTATGCAGACAACAGATACAATTCTCCTTACTCAATCGCTCTGCGACAATAGGTTTTATTTCTTATTCCGGGTACACAAAATAACAATACTTTTGTAAGGCTCACATAATACTATGCGGATATCGGATACAACCTCCTTACTCAATCGTCCTTACTTCAAATAGATTTTATCTCTCTATTTTCAGAATGCTCATTCGTCCAACGTTAATAGGCTTTATCTCCCTATTTTTAGATATGTTTCTAGATGATCGTACAACGGTGAATAGGCATATCAACCCAACCCGAAAAACATACATCGATTATTTTCGAGTATTTGGTACAATCGAGGTCTCGTTACGGGAAAAACAACCAAATACCCCTAGTGTGGTACAACAGAATCTCTCATTATGGATAAACGCCCTCACTAAGCATCCATAACAATGAGCAATACTTTATCATATATTAATTCACTTTCACCAACTCAACTTGTATCAACTATCTCAATAATGCGAGTGAAAACTATATAAACTAAGTGTATGTGCTATCTTGGTGTGCGTGTCAATATGAACAATACTTGTCAAAATCCCCTTTTGGGTTTCTCATATGTGTGCTACGACACTATTCATACGTGCCCATGACTTCACGTGTAACATTAATACGGGTGTATCTTCTCTTCGGAAAAGCGATCCTCATGGGAGCTTGAGGATAGGTGATTCTCATGATATCTTAAGAATAGTAGTGTGAAGCGACACGGCGGAGCACAGGTGGAAGCATGGAACGAGATGGCGAGCAGCAGATTCGAAGAATCTAGATTTTAGCTCATGAGTCGACTCATACATGTACATGAGTCGACTCATCAGGTTGAGTCGACTCATGACTGTCATGAGCCGACTCACGAAACCTAGCCGTTTTGCAAAAGCTTCTGCTCGATCGACTCATCAGTTTATGAGTCGACTCATCAGTCATGAGTTGACTCATATGCAGTCATGAGTCGACTCATCGAGGTTTCCTAGGCAGACTTGGTTTCTATTTTGAAGGAATCCTAGTTGGGTTTGGTTTTGGTTATTTACCAGATTGCCACCATGTTGTAAACCCTATAAATATTTAGGGTTCTAAACAGGAGGGGAGAGGCCAAGATGTAGATCTAAAGGGTTTTAGGTCTAAGTGAGATCCTAATCAAAAGGATTAGGGTTTAGATTGTGAGGATCTATGAGATCTTAGAATCAGAGGTAATTAAGAGAGATTCTAATCATTGTATTAGGGTTTAGTGAGAATTGAGAGTATGTTCTTGATTCTAGTGAGATTGTGAGAGAGGGATTGTAATTTTTTCATACTCATAATCTAGAGAAGATAATTTCCTTCGCCATATACTGAATTGTGCTTGTGTTTCTGTCATCCTCTTCTCAACCCACCTTTGATAATTCAGTGATCAAAGGTGCTCGCACGACAACTCGTATCAAGTTGGTATCAGAGCAATCAGATCCGGTGAATGAGCATCTTGTGTATGGTCCTGACTCGATCGCAATACAAGAAGCTTAGCGAGAACCTTTTCTTTGGAAGGAGTTAAGAGATTAAGGAAGAAGAAGATGACTGAAGTCAACAAAGATGGAGGGGCTCGAGAGTTTCCTCAGCTGAAGTTCTAACTTGAACGGGACTTCAAGTTTCTAAAGAGGGGACCTATGATACGGGTGTATCTTCTCTTCGGAAAAGTGATCCTCATGGGATCTTGAGGATAGGTGATTCTCATGATATCTTGAGAATAGTGGTGAGAATAGTGTATCTTCTCTTCGAAGAATCCAGATTTCAGCTCGTGAGTCAACTCATACATGTACATGAGTCAACTCATGTAATGATCGTAAAATTTTGATACTAGTTAAAATAAATTTTTGGTATTTTAAAATATTTAATTATTATTTTTAAAAGAATATCTGTATTTTTCCTGATTTTCTAGAATTTTCTATGATTTAAAAATCTGATTATATACTTATTTAAATGGTTTTGATATTTATAAATAAATTTAGTGCAAGAAAAATTTCTAGGATTTATCCGTTATGTTACTGATACTATTACGTATTATTTTAAATAATACGTCGTATTATTATTACTATTATGTATTAATTCTTGTATTATATTGAATTATTAATTATGTATTATTTGTGTAAATTATTGTATTATTACGTATCAGTTGTCGTATTAGCATAACTGGTACGTTTTATCGTGTAGATAATTGTCACATAATTATTTGATTTTAAATGTAAGTAAATATATTTTTATTTTTAATTATTTTCGTTTAATTGTACAATATGGGTATATTTTGACAGTTCCGTATCAACTGTTGTATTAGCTCAACATGTACGTTTTTATTTGTAGATAATTATTATGTAATTAGTTTAATTTTTAAGTACCCGAAATTATTTATTTTTAATTATTTTTGCTTAAATACCTGAACCCATTTGAAAATAACACCGGCTTTTCTTCCCGCGTTAAACCCCCATCAGCTACCCCAACAACCCCGTTCTCTCCCTCCTCTTCTTTTCCAAAAAACGGCTGCAAGCGCACCACATTCATTATTTTATTTTATTTTTTTAATTTTTTATTCATTTTTATCTATTTAAACCTCACCCAGCTCATCTCTCCTTCGTACTCACTCTCTCTCTCTCTCTCTCTCTCTTTCTCTCTCTCTCTCTCCCTCTCTCTCTCTCTCTCGAGCTCGAGTTCGAGCTTCGACCACGCCCCTCCGACCTCGCCGCCGGCCGCCCCGCAGTTCCTGTTAGACCCTAGAGGGGGGGTGATTAGGGTCTTATGCTAATCTAATCCGATTTAAAATACCAATTAAAACTAATTAACAAGTTATCCTAGCAAGTATGTAATACAACAAGATATATGAGCTAGGATAAACAATATGATCAATAAGATATATCCTATATGATAGAAATATATGCAAGGATATATAAACTAACACAAGGGTAAACAATATGAAACAAGATAGTGGATCATATAAATAATGAGCTAATGACAATGGCGATAAGAAATATAAACACAAGTATGAATAAACGCCAAAGCACACTCAAACACAAGATATGATCACGGAGTTCGGACCTTCCGTCCTACGTCTCCGCTCCCCACTCCCGGGGAGAAATCCACTAACAACAATCCGGTTTGGAAGCCGGAACTTCTTCTACACACTCGGTTTTCTAGCTAACCGAAAACTCTACAACTCACACTCTTGCAATCACACTCTACACCCACTAAGTGTTGGACCTAGCCGTGTCTCCCTCAAGTGCTCGGTTACAACCTCTCCCTAGGCACGTCAACCGACGCCACTCCTCTTGGGACGATCCCCGACTCTCACCACACACTCCTCACTTGGTGTACAAGTGTATTACAAAGTGATTCTCACAATAAGCACAAATATGACAAATGATTGTCCTCAAAACAAGGTGAGAACTCAATTAAGCTCACTCTCAATGTCACAAACCCACAACCCTAAATTATACTATGAATGTAAATACAATAAGCTCAATAGGTTGTGTGTGAACAAAGAGATAAAACAATATAAACTCAATATTAAATCTAGCTTATGAAATTAAGAACAAAACTTATAAAATGCTAGAATTGAGTTTAAGGAAACTTCTCTATAGATGACAAGAGATGGAGGGAGAAGAGTTGGAAGCTCAAACTTCAATAGATGATCTCCTCAAGCTCTTGTGGAATTGAATTCTCAAACTCAAACACCCAATTGCTTAAAAGCTTCTAAACAAACATTAAACAAACTTAAAACCTTGTTTAGAATCCTTTAAACTTGTTTAAAACATTTCTTAAGAGCTCTTAGAGGTATGAGGGCATGGGGTATATATAGGCTCATGAAACAACCCCAAAACACTAAAATAAACAAAAAAACAGAACTAGCTGTTACTGTAGCAACGGTCGGATGCTACAGTAACTTCGGTCGACCGGTACGGTCGACCAGGAGCTATCTGCAAAGCTGAGTAACGTCCTGAGACATTTTCGGTCGACCAGTCCGGTCGACCGGAGTTACTGTAGCAATGCGCAGATGTTTTGTAAAATCAATTTAAAATAGTAAATGAATTCCAAAAATTATGAAATTTTGTGGGAATGTTCTAGACATGTAGAATGACATGTTAGAGAAAGAATTTCTGAAAAAGCATTTCCCAGTTGAGAGAAATAAATATTTGAACACAGATTTATAGTTTCTAAAAAACTGCTGACATACACGATTTTGTAAAATCAATTAGATACAGTAAATCAACTCAAAAAATTGTAAAATTTTAAGGGAAGTTTATAAACATGTAGATAAACATGTCAGAGAAAGAAGTTTTTAAATATCACTTTCCATTTGTGAAAACTCATTAGTTTTGTAAAACATGCACGAACATGTGCACGAACGAAAACGTGAATTTGTAAATTCCTTTAAACATAACAAATCAATTCCAAACTTGATGAAACTTTAAGAAATGTTTGCAAATGATATTTTGAGCATGTTACAAAAAGAATTTTTTAATTTGCATTTCCCAATTGTGAAATATCATTATTTTGCAAAAGTGTTCAAAACATGAAAAAGTGATATACATGAAGTTTGATGTTTTGACATAAACAATGTTTTGAAACTTTGCACAATGATTATATAGACTTGATAAAATATGTATATGATGATTGTTAAGTCTATAAACTGAGAATACAATATTTGAGCTTAGAAATCAAATACGTGTGTGTATATGATATTGAGCTTAAGGTATTAAACACACATAATATAAACCTATATTAAATATACCCAAGCTTGATGAAGGTCTTCAATGAGCATGACTTGGTAAACTTTGAGGAAGAAGCTTGTAATTGGATCTTTAACTTGAATTAACGTTGCTTCACTCCACAATTCCGCCAACCTCCATTTGATATGATCGTTAAGGCTCGATTCCATCCATCCTCCAACAACGTTGTTTGTCTACAAAACATAGGAATGCACAAACACTAGAGAAACAACATTAGTAATAAATTATTTGTTAAACATCATCAAAATAAGAAGGCCAACAGTTCCACCAGCCAGCCTCAACCACCGAACCCCAGCCCCCTCTTCGCGCTGCCCAGTCGCCTCCGCCCTGTTCGCCGCCACCGCCTACAACGTCACCTGAGCCGCTCCTGCTCCGACCCCGCCTTCGCCGCTGAGCCCTCGCCGTCGCTCACCCTCGCCGCTGCTCACCTCGCCACCTCCCCCTTGGCCAACACCGCCTCTCCCCGCGGTCCAGACCTCCACCGCCAGCAACCCGCCTCCAGCCCTAGCTCCGCGCCACCTCCTCCAGCGGCCTCTGATCCGCCGCCTCCAGCTACCACCAGCCACCCCCTCGTCCTCCTCCCCCTCTCTCGAGCTCTCCCCGTTATCCTCCCCTCCTCCGACGAAGACCAGCGAGCTCCTCCTCCCCTAAGCGCTCCGTCGAGCTGCCACCAGCACCGCCCAGCCAGCAACCACCCCGCTGCTCGCCTATAGTACCGCGCCAGCACGACAGCAGCCTTCCACGTCCAGCAACTCCGCCCCGTCAGTCTCAGACCCGCCGTCGAAGTCGAATCGTTCGACAAAAACCCCGAGGCAAGATCCCGATACCCTCTTGACTTGTCATTCAATCCGCTGTGAATTAATTAGTTGCTCGCACGATCCATATTCTTGCTCAGCACAATTTTAGATTGATTACAGATTTATTATGCATACGAACTCGTTACCCGAATAATTATTCGTTATAAATACGGGACTGTCGTGAACATATTGGACTGAGAACCATAACGTATAGAACTGTTGTGAACGAAACGGACTGAGAACAATAACGTATGACCATTCACATTGTAATACATATACGGTGATGACCTGTACGGATTTATTTGACGAATGATATTAAAAATAATTTTGTGATAATAGATACTGTAAAGATAAAATAAAATAAAATTATTTTAGAATATTTTATAATTTTAAAGAATTTATTTAACAAAATAATCAATTTAAAATAATTACTATTTTGGTGAAAAATCATTTTAGAGTAATTATAATAAATTAATAGAATTTATTTGACAAAAGAAATATTTTAGAATAATTATAAATAATTTAAAAGAATTTATTTTAGAATAAGTATCAATTTAGAATAATTTCAGTAATTTAAGAAAGTTTTATAAAAGGAATTATTTTTAGGATATTTATAAATATTTTTAAAGGATTTATTTTAGAAAAATGATTATTATGAATTTTTCATGATTTATGCTTCTTAATTTTAATTATGTGATATGCTATGATCTTGTTGTATATGATTAGTTGCATTTATTACTCTTTGTTATGTTAAGAACCGTTAGAAATTCATGACTAGTGTGGCCTGAAGTGTTCTGTTTAAGACTTAGAAACCTGTGCATATGTTAGCTTAGAAAAACAAGAGAGTTGGGATGGGCAAGTTAGTGTTCATGTGATCGGATAAGACTGTTGATGTATCTTCCAGGCTCGCACCAGTGAATTCGTGTAGTCACTGGGGTTGGTTTGTTGGGCTAAAGTGAATTCGTGTAGTCACTTTAGTCAGTGAATTTGTGTAGTCACCCGAGTTCTGCTTGAGTTCGGACCAGGCCGAAATCGGATTGCGTGTAGTCCTCTGACCGATTCGCGTAGTGGTATTGGATGCGCATAGGGGATTTGTGAACAGTCAGTTATCCGATGGCAGGAGCGTTGACTCTGTGTGAGATGTGACCAGTGACCTGTTATATAATGGCTAGTAGTATGACCTCGTTACTTGGATGATTAGTTTTATTGCTAGCTGCAGGACCTCGTTACCCGATCGATTTTTGATTCTTCTGATTATTATATTCTGGTGGTGGATTTCATTTAGATTATTACTATTATTATTATTATTGTTCTTGCATTGGTCGTTCGACCGTTTCTATTTTCCTTGTGGGATCTTGCCGTACGTTATGTGCGCTGACGTACACCTGTTTTCTCTGGTGTACGTCAGATTTAGAGGACGGACAGGTCCAGTATGATGATGCATTAGAGTAGGAGTATGCCCAGCCGGAGTGTCTTCCAGGTGGAACAGAAGAACAGACGGAAGCTTAGCCTTTTCTTTTACGTAATCACTGATGGACACTAGATTACTTATGTAGTACCTTACCCTTTAGTCTTTCGATGGACTTAGTTATTTAGCGGTACTTCCTTCTTATTTTGTCGGACTATGTATTTTCTTATTGTAATAAGGGCATGTTGACCCAAACCTTGTGTCTCGGATGATATTTCAGTTGTGATATGTATATTTTCTGTCTGTGTTGTTTATTATATTCTCGCTACTGTGATCGGGGACCTGTGCCTTTGCATTGTATTGTTTCCAGATGCTTAGCGTATTAGGTTGAGAAGAAAAGAAAAGAGTGGAAAAAAAATAACAGTGTATATTTCTTCTCAATCTAATACGTCGCGGGCTTGTTCACGTTCTGATTCCCGGTATTTGGGGAAGCGGGGCGTGACAACTCATCAGGTTGAGTCGACTTATGACTGTCATGAGTCGACTCACGAAACCAAGCCGTTTTGTCAAAAGCTTCTGCTCGGTCGACTCATCAGTTTATGAGTCGACTTATTAGTTATGAGTCGACTCATATGTAAACATGAGTCGACTCATCGAGGTTTCCTAGGCAGACTTGGTTTTTGTTTTGAAGGAATCCTAGTTGGGTTTGGTTTTGGTTATTTACCAAATTACCACCACGTTGTAAACCCTATAAATATGGACCGTTTAGGGTTCTAAACAGGAGGGGAGAGGTCAAGATGTAGATCTAAAGAGTTTTAGGTCTAAGTGAGATCCTAATCAAAAGGATTAGGGTTTAGATTGTGAGGATCTATGAGATCTTAGAATCAGAGGTAATTAAGAGAGATTCTAATCATTGTATTAGTGTTTAGTGAGAATTGAGAGTTTGTTCTTGATTCTAGTGAGATTGTGAGAGAGAGATTGTAATCTTTTTATACTCATAATCTAGAGAAGGTAATTTTCTTCGCCATATACTGAATTGTGCTTGTGTTTCTGTCATCCTCTTCTCAACCCACCTTTGATAATTCCGCGATCAAATGTGCTCTCACGAAAACTCGTATCAAGTTAAGAACCTATTTGGGCGCATGTAGTGCACGAACACGGTCAAAACAATATTCATCCAAATGACCCTTTCGATTGCAATTCGTGCAATGAAAAGAGTGAAAAGATTTGTGTTGACCAAGTAAGTGTGCACGAAAATCATTTACAAATAAAGATTGTCTTTTAAATTCATTTTGCAAATAGGAAACCTCATTAAACAAAGGTGGTCTTTTTGGAACATTTTGCAAAATAGGAGCTTTTTGCACATCAAAACAAAATTTAGCAAGATGTCCAAACCTACCATAAACATTACATTTAAAAACATGTGGTCTACTAGAAATATTTGAAAAATGAGATTTATTTTTCAAATCAAAACAATATTTGGCCAAATGACCAAAGCGACCACAATAATCACATTTATACACATGAATATGCTTATGATGAACAATGGGTGCATGTGTGTGTACATGTGATGAAGAAACTTGATGAGATGCACAAGGAGCATTGGCATTTTTATGTTTGTGTGCATCATAGCAAAATTTAGCTATATGGCCTTTACGGCCGCAAATAGGGCACTTGTAAACTTTGCTATATATGTGTGCATAATGAGTGGATGATGACTTGTTTGCACTAGACTTGGCACACATATTCATAAGCTTCTTATGGTTATCAATGCATATTCTCAAAGTTGAATCTAAAGATAAAATGCGTTTATTCACAAGATTCAAATCTTCATTATTAGGTACATATGCATTTTTATTAGAAATAGAACATAAATAGTCATTTATGAAAGAAGCAGTATCATTTTGTATGTTCTCTACTTCTAACATGATATTATTTTTGTCATGAGTCAAGTTAGCAATATCCAATTTCAAATTATTGTTTTCAAAATTTAGCATATCATTGTTTTCTTTAAGAGTAATATTTTCTTGAGAAATGATATCAAATTTGGAAGCTAACTTCTCATGATCGGATTTTAAATCTTCATGCTTGCTTTTTAAGTCTAAAAAGATATGATGCAATTTGTTATAGGCATGCAATAATTTTTTAGAAGCACAGACGAGTTCATCAAAAGATAAATCATATTCGGATTCGGACTCGCTTACCACACTAGGGCTATCGCCTAGTGGCCGTGTGCATGAAAATAAAGCTCCACATAAACTAGAAGCGGAATCCTCCAAAGCTTGTCGGATCGCCTCCAAATTCCCTTGATGTGCTTCTATAAGTTTCTATAATGTGTAAGCACTATCAAAAGAATCAAGCTTGTTAGACATAGATGAATCGAACACATTATGTAAAAATTCTAACAAAAGCTTATTCATGGTAAACATACGATGATCATTTTTATTCCACTTGGATTTCTCCGAAGTGGGCACAATATACGCATCATCTATAATTTCCCATAAATCGAAGTGTCTAGATCGAATAAAAAGTTTAAATCTAATACACCATTGGGCATAGGGGAAATTATCTAATCTAGAAGTAATATTAATGGCATAACCTAAACTAGGTACACCGCGCATATCCATAATATATATATGTGCAAGCAATATACAAAAAAAATCAAAACAAGATTAGCACAAAAAAATAACTTGGATCTTTAACTCAAGGCGATTAGACCTTAAATCAAAGAGCACCAAGCTCTGATACCAATTGTTAGACCCTAATGCCACTAGGAAAGAACCCTAAAGGGGGGGGTGAATAGGGGTTATGCTATTCTAATCCGATTTAAATGCTAATAAAAACTAATTAACAAATATATTCTAGCAAGTATGATATGCTACAAGATATGTGCAAGGATATACAATATAAACAAGGGTAAACAATATGATCATGCAATAATGACGATATAACAATATGCAAGAATAAATGCGCCAATGCCAAACCCAAACACAAGGAAATGATCACGGAGTTCGGTCCGTCCTACGTTTCCGCTCCCCACTCCCGGGGAGAATCCACTACACAACCCGGTTTGGAAGCCGAAACTTCTCTACGCACTCGGTTTTCTAGCTAACCGAAAACTCTACACACTCGGTTATCAAGTCAACCGACAACTCTTACAAATCCTCACAAAGTACATACACAAGCTACAACCTCAAGTGTTGGTCCTCACGTATCGACTCCCTCAAGTGCTCAAAATTATCACCTCTCACTAGGCCACCGACGCCACTCCTCTCAGTATCGACTCCGTCCTCACCACACACTCCTCTTGGTGTACAAGTGTATTACAAAGTGGACTTCACAATTAGACACACAACAAATGATTGTTCCTTAAACAAGGTGAGAACTCAATTAGGCTCAACTCAATGTTAGTATCTCTCACAACCCCAAATATATTATGAATGCAAATACAATAAGCTCAAATGGGTGTGTGTAACAATGAGATTAATCAAATCTAAACTCAATATAAAACTAGCTTTAATAAGATGATAATGAGACAAATAAATATAAAGCTAGAAAAGAGTTTAGAAAACTTCTCATTGGATGATAAGAGATTGAGGGAGAATAGTTGATTGCTCAAACTCCAATAGATAATCTTCTCAAGCTCTTGTGGAATTGAATTCACAAACTCAAACCCTCAATTGCTTAAAAGCTTTTTAAACAAACACTAAACAAAACTCAAACCCTTGTTAAAACTTTGTTAAAACATTCTCTTGATTATTTTAGAAGTATAAGGGCATGGGGTACTTATAGGCTCATGAAACAACCCCAAAAACCAAGAGAAAATAAGTAAAAAGACAAAAACCATCAAATCTGGAAAACTAGCCATTATAGGCTGAAAATCTCTGTTAAGTCGACTTATGAGTCGACTCATAGAGAGCCGTTGGAACAGTAATGGCGGTTCTGGAATTTTGCGTATCTAGTTTTGTAAAATCAATAAAAAATAGTAAGTCAACTCTAAAAATTATGAAATTTTGAGAAATGTTTCTAAACATGTATATAAACAGGTTACAAAAAGAATTTCTGAAATATCACTTCCCATTTGTGAGAAATAAATATTTGAAAACAGATATTTTAGATTCTAAAAACTACTGAAACACCCGATTTTCTAAAATCAATTTGACAGAGTAAATCAACTCCAAAAATCATGAAATTTTTAAATAAGCTTATAAACATATAGTTGAACATGTTAGAGAAAGAATTTCTTAATTATAACTTCTCATTTGAGAGAAATAATTTATTTTGTAAACTGATCAAAAATACATAACTGTGCAACACTTCATATATCGACTTATAAATGGTATAAGTCGACTTGCTATAAGTCGACTTGCCTTGCTTGATAAGTCGACTTAGCGGAGGAAAAATATACTTTCTAGAGGAGTTCATAAGTCAACTTGACAGAGTTTATAAGTCGACTTAAAAACGTGCACATGCACTATTCATGCTAAAAATCTGATTTTAAAAGTGCCTTTAAAAATCACAAATAAATTCCAAAAATATAAAACTTTGAGAAATGATTGTAGACATGATAATACGCATGCTACAAAAACTGGTTTTCGAAAAGGACTTCCCAAATATAAAATATCATTATTTTGCAAATATCTCCAAAACATGAAAACATGAGATACATGAATTTTGATGTTTTGACATAAACCAAGTTTTGAAACTTTGTAAAATAATTTATAGACTTGAGGACCCTATCAACAGCATCCTCTGTCTGTCCAACTTCTCTAGGTAAATCTCATCAGTACGATGAGGATATGGCCATCCCAGTTCCTCAGAGCAGGGCACCCCCTCTTTGGTCGGTTCTTTCCCTTGGTGCTGGGTTGACTCGACAAGAATATTTGGAGCCCATTCACTGCCTCCTTGGGTCTTAGTCTCCACCAAAATTCTCATCTCCCTTAGGGACCTCGGCCTCAGCCTCCGCCACCCAAAGGTCAGTCCTCTCTTCTTGTGTTGAGGACTCATAGTCAACATGGACGACTTTGATCTTTGCCATATCGGTCGTCTTGTTGGGCCCTTAGCTACCAACCTTCCTCAGCCTTCTCTTCTTTTCATCCTGAGCAGTCACAAGCTTCATCCTCGCCAATCTAGTGGCTATCTCGGTCGCTTGAGCTTGAACCTTCATCGCCTCCCCAGGAACCAAACCCTGACGAAGGCGATTCGGCGGCCTGGTCGAAGGTCCTTTGGGACCCCTCCTGAGTTTCAACAGGTAGAGGTATCTTCACCTCGGCGGCTTCCTCCAGACCCAAAGTCAGCATTGCTACCCTCATCTCATCCTCAGCTGAAGGAGACAAAGAGGAGATACTGATTACTCGCAAGACCGAGTTGTCAAGTAAGGCTTCCATCTTATGAGAATCCATGTACGCCTTACTCTTCTCCAGCACACGTATCTCAGCACTGGTCAATGACCCCACCTTCAGAGCCTCTCTAGAGATATCGGGCCAGTTAGAGCATCCCAAGTTGGAGTCGTCTCATGAGACCTATACGAACCTCTCCTTCCATTCCTTGTTCAACTCAGGAGGGTCGGCGATTATCTTGTATCCCACCAGCACCTAAAGATGATAATGAGCCTCACGCTGATGCACCTTGACATTAACATGATTACCAAGCAAGTTTAAGGCTGGTTCGACTCCTAAGCAGTGATAGATGACAACGAACCCTACTAGGGTAGCAATCGAATTTGGCTTCAACTTCATTGGAGATACCCCCAAGCCCTTAAAAACGATGGAGGAAAGGATGCAGAGGCAGACATAAACCATATTCCAAATGCTTAGCGTACACCGAAGCCTGACTTGCATTATGGTCAAAACCTCCTGTGACTTCACCGACGCTGTCAACGTGAAAGCTTGAGGAATGTCGCACTACTTGTACAACACCCTCAGCTATGATAGGGTCACCTTGGAGTGAAAGTTCTCCAACTAGCCTTATCAAACTCTAATAGTAAAAGCCACCATCAGAACTGTTTTAGAGATTGCCGGAGAAGATGGATGATTAGAATTTTTCCTCGATTAAGATTCAGAAATCTTCAAAAGCAATGTAGGCGCACAAATTAGAAATTGATAGAATCCCAATGGTTAACTCCTCGCCCAACCAACGGTGGAGATCAAACCCGAAATTAAAAGCGGCCACTCTAGGATCGAGGCACCCCTTGCCTTAATTCTCCCACATGCACGAAAAACGAAGCGACAACAGATAAGAATTATACCATGATGATAACAACGTCAAATCTGAAAAAACTTTCAGTCACTCCTCATCAATGTGCCTCGAGAGTCGATAACCGACAACTATTTAATCTTCCAGCCGTACTCGGCTAGCCGAGTTCAAGTGGAAGGGGGCCATCTGTTATAGCATAAAAATCACCAAGTACTAATCTCCCAAGAGAAGCTGACACGTCTCACCCCCCCCCCCCTCACCTAATCAGACGAATTAAGACCGAGATGACTCATACTACTCCTATGGCCTACTATATCAGCCAACAACTTGCGTAGCCGAGTTAAAAGGCGGTACTTGTCGGCCACCTCACCCGATCGTCCCTACGAGCAACCCACAGTCAACCTACTGTGTCAACTGACAACTTGCAAGATAGACTAAAAAGGCAGTGTTTCTCGACCCTTGACCAAATAAATAGAGAGATGGAAGTTACCTCGAACCCCTCGCTAGTCGACTGCTCGTGCATTAACTGATATGACAAAATCATCATTACTCTAGCTCTTATAGTCTTTATGACTCATCGGACCCAATTAGCTCCAAGCACCTGTTGTCATTCCCTCATTAAATGACTAGATGACTCACCTTCTTCTGTGGCCGACACCTATAAAGGTATCTGCTGACTCAACAACTTGACTGGACTCGGCCGAAGTTACCTTCACACCCCTATGATCTACTATAAAAAGGGAACTATGCTGCATGAGGTAACTTCTTCTACTTTTTGGCAACTTTGAATAACTACTGATACAATTTGTCTTTGGTTTTCCCACTAAAGATCAAAATACCGACTTGATCGTCAGATGAGCAACCAGAGAACCCAACTCCGTCCTCTTATGAGTTTTTTATGTGTAGAGAAGAATAGCGGGCTCTAGAACCAGTCATCTAAAGGAGTTTGAGAACCCTAAACACTCATAATTTGGTATGAACCCCCTATTTGATAACTGGCATCAGTAATACATTATTAGCATTTTTAAAAAGAATACAATAATTTAAAATTCTTTCTTACTTGCAAACTTAATACGTTATCATAAATTCCTAATCAAAGTTTCGCAATCAAGAAAAACTAGAGAAAACAGAATATGCAATTTCGATCCCTTTTGATATCAATGAGGTCCTATATTATAAAATTACAGAGTATAAATACCAATCATGGTAGGCTTATACTATAGGTTGGTAACTCCCTACTCCAGGTCCACATAGGGTCAAATATTTATCAAGACCCACAAGAATTTCATATGTGCTCATTGATAGGATTTTATTTAGATTCTCGGAGAAATTCTCTAGCAATTTGGACCTACTCAAATCAAGGTTTCCAGAAATTTTGTGGGTCAAAGCAAAAATATTCAACCATTATAATAATGTTCTAATATGTTTGGACCTACTTGAAATGCCAAGAAATCACAAGGGCCTAAAATGAAGTTCAACCAAGTATTTATGGCTTCTTTAATCTTACTAAACCTTTCTGTAAATATTAACTAACATAGGGATTTAGAGCAAACTTTCCATTCCTCTTTCTTCTTTTGTTCTCTTTGTTCGTTCGTCGTTTTCTTTTCTTTTGCTGTTCTATCTTTGGTACAACCTTTCAATTAACTTCAACAAATTCAATACTCATTATACTCCAATTGAAATTCCTTTTTTTATCAACCAAACGTCCTTCAATTTCTATAACTAAAAGAATTAAGAAGTTAGGTTATACCTTTGGATCAATCGAGCTTCTCTACCAAATTCTATACTCCAGGCAAGTTACTCTTCCCTCTCTTTCTCTCTCTTCCATTTGATTTCTCCATTCTATGATGGAAGTAAGTGGGAGACTCGTGGATTTACATCTTTTCTATTTCCTCCTTAGAGCATAAGGTGGTGCTGAAATTTTCTCCAATGGCCAATTTCCACCCGATCCCGTAGGTGTCCGTAAACAAGCCAAGTGATCGAGGAATTTTGCACAAAACCCCTTATCAATTTAGTATAGTGATTATTATTATAGTGATTATTATTATACTCTTCCCTCCTACCAAAAAGTTTCATCCTCAAAACTCGACATATTTTTGAATATTGAAAGAGTTCTAGATACTTCTCTTGAGCTTTGCTACATGGACCCAAAATATGGGACCAATAAACGGGACAAGTGAGGTGTCCCCTTTCTATTGGATAATGAGTTGACCATCATTAATGATGACCAACTCATTATCCAATAAGAGGGGGACACCTCACTTGTCCCCCTTATTGGTCCCATATTTTGGGTCCTTAAAGAATTTTTCATATAGAAACTTAGGGTTTCCCAAGTACGGCTAAGCAAACTTTGGTTAAAACCGATCAAACTAACCGAACCCTCTGATTTTTTTTACAGTTCCATTCGATTCTATACAAAATTTGGTTTGGGTCAGGTTCAGTTTCTTTTGAACTCGTAATTACCGAGTCCGCTAAACAGTGTTTAAAGCACACCCCATTACATATCCTCTCTCACACTCTCTAAACCCAATTATATGCCCGGGTGGCACTAGGGGCACATCCCCAACCACAACCTCCCCCACACCCCCTCTCTCATTTGCTACAGTACATCAGGCCCCATATGAGATTTTAAAATTTTAAAATCCCATGTGAGGCACAGTGTACTGTAGCAAATGAGAGAGGGGGTGTGGTTGAGGTTGTGGTTGGGGGTGTGCCCCTATCATTTTCCTTATATGCCCTCCGGGCCCCCAAACTGCACACATGTGAGTGGTGATGGAACCTATTCCCTGGTTAATGAAAGCTATCCCCATCTAAATATTAGAGAGAAGTTAATGCCAACTGGTTCTTATCCTTCTCCCTCAACCCAAAAAGGAAAATAATGCTCTTATCCACCTCATTCAAATTATGATGCAACCAACCAATTAAAATCCCAAACCCTTTCCCTTGCATTTCTTCATCTCTAATTTGCTTGTACTATTCTTTCTTCTCTTCTTGTGCCCCCTCCCACCCCCTCCCCATCAAGAGCATCTTGCTTTTAGGGTTTGTCGTCTCCATCCGCCTTAATAATAAAGCTCATTACAAGCTTGAAAATCGATCGAATCGAACCAAACCGAAATTATTCGGTTCGGTTTAGTTTAGTTATGCTTCTGCCTTAAAAATGAAGCTCATTACAAGCTTGAAAATCGATCGAATCGAACCAAACCGAAATTAGTTGGTTCGGTTTAGTTTAGTTATGCTTCTGGTTCGGTTCAATTTCGGTGCGAACAAAAGTAATCAAAATCAACCGAACTAACAGTTGCTCATTCCAACTCCTAAGTAGCTTTTCTATCAAAGTTATTTATTTTTTCATTATACGTTTATATATCAGATAGCTTATCTTTTAAGTACTTGTTCTTTGTATTCCACAATACACACCCAGGGTTTTTCTTCATAAGTCAATTCTGATTTGAGCTCTGATGCAGACAATTCAATGACCTTGTTTGGTCTCAATGATGTTTTGCTCTTTGTTTAATTTTCTCCACAAAATTATGCCATATAATCTCACTATCACGTTAGTACATGACGTTGTTACTTTTTCCAATGAGATTTTCTGAATGATAATCAAGAATGTATTGACTTTATAAATCGTCTGACTATGAGCTATATAACATCATTCCCTTGCAAAGACCTTGCAAGGTTTGTGAAAAAATTTATAGCAATACTTTCTCACTTATCAAATGGCATATCCAAACCTGAAATCAATCAAGATATTCCCTAATTGTTCTATCTTCACTTGCGGCCATGTTAATCACTTAATAATATTTTATTTTCCACTGCTATATTTGTTACAATTCTTTATACATCTTCCTCCTTCTAGGATGTAGGATATGCACCTTTAGAATCTTCTTCTTTAATTTCTGTACACAATATACAAAACGTCTAGATCTAGACCTCAAGGATCCATCTTGGTATTACACCGTTCTCTAATGACTTCCTAAGTTTCACCAATTGAGAGTTATTACAATACTTTGCTTACATCTTCACGATAAAGGCTGTACTAACTATTTCTTGGTCCCAAATTTAACTCTTATTGAGTTAATGTATACTTAAATATCTTGTGGTTCAGACAATCACATATTGTACTCAATATAGTTAATGTCTTAACATTTTAAGAGCAATATTATTGTCACCAATTCCAAATAATTAGCACACATCATTACTATAATGATACATCCTATATTTCTAGAAAGCGAGGAAGTATCAGGCCAACTGCTAATTGACATTTTCTCACATATATTTCTATCAACAAACTTCCCTGGCAGGAGAGACGGGTCAAAAGTAAAGGAACGTAAGAATCCATCTACAAATTTTGATAGTAGCCCATCACACCAAAGGCTCTAGATTTTCACAAATTAGTCTGGCTAATTCAAATAACCATGCATATACCTGTTGGAAAATTACCCAGGGCTACGCTAAATCCCTAAAACAGCAAAAACACAGTATAGAAAAAAGTACACAAAGATATACGAGGTTCAGCAAACTTGCCTACGTTCTCGGGAGCCACACAATTAATTTCTTATTAATCAACAAGAAAATACAATACAAGAGCAGATCTCAAACTTAAGATATCTCAATAAATACTAATTATCACTGTAGCAGCAGTGATAATCCCTCTCCTTAAATCCCCTCTTTTAATTCCCCCCTCACAATCAACAATTCCCTTCTTCATCAAATCCCCCTCCCCTCAAATCTTTGAGAGAACGCTGGAGAAAAGAAGAGAGCAGAGAGAGATCGGATGAGGAGAGAGAGTCACCGCCGAAAAGAGAATGGGAAGAAGCAACGGAGGATAGGGCACAAGGTTTCCCTTTTATAGGGAAACCCTAGTTGAGTTGTCGATAGGCTGTTGAAAGCCTGTGAGGACCTCGCCTGCGCGGAGCCGCCTTGCTTGCGAATTTCCTCGAGTTCGCTTGCAACTCATCGATGACCTCGCCTGATCTCGAGGTCGATCGCCTCGTCATCGAGCTCACCTGCAAGGGGTCGCTTTGAGATCGCCGTCGACCTTGCTCAAAGCTCGCCTCGACCTCGCCGACTGGAGCGTGCCCTCGCCTGAATCGAGGTTTGGTCTTCACACCCAAATCCAACAATCTCCCACTTGGAGACCGAACCGCCATCAGTAGGCTATCTCAACAAGCACTTACTCCTGTGTGGCTCCACCCTTATCACTTATGCATGAAGGCCAACTAAAATTACGCACAACTCTAGTTTTTGAATGGTCACCGCCTTTGTTAATATATATGCTGGATTCTTATTTCCTGGAATCTTCTCCAGTTTTAACACGTCATCTTCCAACAGGGATCTGATGAAGTGGTACCGAAGCCTAATGTACTTCGTTCTAGAATGAAATGCGGAATTCTTAGCCAAATGAATCACACTCTGACTATCACTGTGCAAAGCATTCTTCTCCTGTTTGAATCTCAGCTCAGTTAACAAACCCTAAAGCCATATCATCTCTTTACTGGCTTCAGCCACTGCTACATACTCAGCTTCTGTAGTGGATAAAGTGATAATCTTCTGTATCTGTGACATCCAACTAACAGTTGTAATTCTGACATTGAATACTTAGCTGGTGGTGTTTCTTCGGTGATCGACTTCACCTCCAAAGTTTGCATCTACATACCCTTGCACTTCCACCTCTCCATTACGAAAGTGCAAACACTTCTGTATAGTGCCTCGTAGATATCTCAGAATCCACTTGACCATTTCCTAATGAGCTTTTCCTAGATTCGACATAAACCGGATGACCACTCCCACTGCATGCCCAATGTACAGACCATTGCGGACATCAAGCTTCCAATGGCTAAGACGTAAGAAACCTTAGCCATACTCTCTTTCTCTTCTTCTGATTGAGGAGATTGATCCTTTGATAGGCGAAAATGGCTAGCCACGGGTGTGCTGACTGGATTAGCGTCACCCATGTTAAATCTTTACAAAACACGATTGATGTACTCTGTCTGAGATAACTGCAAGAACCCTTTCTTCTTGTCTCTCATGATTTACATTCCAAAGATCTTCTTTGCTGGACACAAGTCCTTCATGTCAAACTCCTTTGACAATTGCTACTTCAAACTCCTGATATCCTCTATATCTGCACCTTCAATCAATATATCATTAACATATAACAGTAAGATGATATAACTGGACTGATATCTTTTAAAGTGGCAACGGTGTCGGTGTTGCACTTCTAGAAACCTTTCTTGTGCATGAAGCCGTCAAACTTCCTGTACTACTGCATCGGGGCTTGTTTTAGGCCATACAAGCTCTTCTTGAGTCTGCACATCAGGTTCTTCTTCTTTTCTTCTGAGAAACCTTCTGGCTGGTGCATGTATTTCTCCTCTACTAGATCTCTGTGAAGAAACATCGTCTTCACGTCCAACTGCTCGAGATGAAGATCTTTAACTACTACAATACTCATCACTATCCTGATAGTATTGAGTTTCACAATGGGAGTAAAAATATCGGTGTAGTCAATTCTTTCCTTCTGCTAGAATCCTTTGTTAACTAATCGGGCTTTATATCTTTTGGAGCCATTATGCTCCTCTTTTACCCGGTATACCTATTTATTGTGGAGTGCCTTCTTACCCGTGGGAAACTCAGCTAGTTCTCATGTCTGGTTTGAGATGAGAGACTTCATCTCATCTTTCATGGCAACCTCCCACTTACTCGCATCTCCACTCTGACAAGCTTCATCATAGCTTTCAGGCTCCCTCCATTTGTCAGTAACAAATAGTTCATATATCTCTTGTTGGGCGTAAGAGGCCAAGAAGATCTACTCAATATCGAAGCTGGTGTGTCGGGCTTTTGCGCACCGTTTTATCCAACAGACTCTTCTGGCTGAGGACCTTCTGCATTGGGTTCTTCCAAGTGGTTACTCAGGACATCATATGCTTCTACAAATGTTGACTCGCTCTCTGAGTCATATGTCTTGTGCATGTCCTTGTACATCACCTTCTCGTTGAATATCATATCTCTGTTGCGGATCACTTTCTTGTTTTCATTGTCTCAAATGCGGTAGCCGAACTCATCTTCACCATAAGCGATGAAAGTGCATTTTTTGACTTGGGATCAACCTTATTCCTACCTTGATCACTAATATGCACGTAAGCTACACAGCCGAAAACTTTAAAATATGAGAGTTTTACCTCCTTTCTGCACAATACCTCCTCTAGTATTCTGTGTTGATTGATCAAGTAAGCTGATGTGTTGATCGCTTCTGCCCAAAATTGCTTCGGTAGGCCTGACTGTATCCGAATGCTTCTGGCTCTCTCTGTCAACATTCGGTTCATCCACTCAGCTACACTATTTTTCTGAGATGTGTCGGGCACGGTTCTCTCTATTCTAATCTCGTGCTCATAGAAAAACTTCTTGAATCCGGTGTCTTCATACTCACCGCCATTGTCGGTACTGAGCTTCTTTATTCTCAGACCGGTCTCATTCTCGACCATGGCTTTCCATCTCCTGAAAACCTCAAATACTTCTGACTTATGCTTCAGAAAGTAGACCCATACTTTCCGAGAGTGATCATCAATAAAAGTCACGAAGTAATGTTTCCCACCAATGGACGCGGTGGTGGTTGGTCTCCAAACATCTGAGTGAATGAGCTCAAGTTTCTCCTTCCTGGGGGTTCTGTCACTTGTCTGAAAGCTAACTCTCTTCTGCTTTCCAAGTATGCATTCTTCACACATGTCCATCTCCACTAATTTTAGACCTGGGAGTTTTTCCTTTGTGTGCATAATCTTCATCCCTTTTTCACTCATATGACCGAGTCTCTGGTGCCACAAATTTGAGGTCTCATTGCCTGCTGTAATTGAGATTAAACAACGTGCACTTGCTGTCATATATAAGGTACCAGTCTTCTTGCATCGAGCAATCGTCATTACGCCCTTTGAGATCTTCCAATCATCTCCATGGAAGATCGTAGTGTATCCTTTACCAGCCAACTACCCTACGGATATTAAGTTCTTTCTTAGGTCGGGAATATGCTTGACATCCTTCAGCTCTCATACTGACCCGTTCAACTTAATTTTTACTACACATTTGCCCACAATAGCACACGGTTGATGATCACCAAAGTATATGCATCCAAGATTTCCGGTGACATACTTCTCAAAGAATTCTTTCTGAGAAGTAGCATGAAACGACGCTCCTGAATCTAACACCCAAGATTCCTCCTTGCTCTCTAAAGAGCATATCAATGCGTCGTCTCCTCCTGAGGTGGAAGTGACATTCACCTCTGCCTTCGTTTCCTTCTTCATCTGTGTACTCTTGCACTGATTCTTGTAGTGCCCCGTTTTCTCACAATTCCAACACTCGATAGCCTTCGAGCTGTTGTTTGGATTCATAGATTTGGACCTCCTGTCCTTTGATCTACCTCTATAATTTAATTTGCCTCGTCCATTCACTCTGGTTGAATTTCTACCTCTTGACTTTGTATGCAATACTGAAGAGGTTGTAGCTTCACCCGACTCTCTCCTTCAGATCTCCTCACTAAGAACCATATCACGAATGTCGTCGAACTTCAACTTGTTGCTTCCTAATGAGCTACTCATAGCCGTGACTGTAGTGTTCCATCTTTCTGGTAGGAAAGACAAAAGGATCAACACTCGAACTTCCTCATCAAACTCAATTTCAACTGAACTCAATTGGGTTGTGACGGTATTGAGTTCATTGAGGTGTTGTGCTACTGACGCGCCTTCTGCCATTCTTAGATTGAATAACCGCCTCATCAAATAAACGTTGTTCGCGACTGATGGCTTCTCATACATATTTGAGAGTGCTGCCATAAGACACTGTGGTCTTTTTCTTTGCAATGTTAAAAGCAACATTGCGGGTTAACGTCAAACGAATAACCCTGAGGGCCTTTCTGTCTAGAATATTCCAATCTTCTTCCTTCATACCCTCCGGCTTCTTTCCTGAGAGAGGTTGATACAGATCTTTTTGATATAGATAATCCTTTATCTATATTTTCTAGAATCCAAAATCTGATCCATCAAACTTTTCTAATCTCACCTTTCCTTCATCTGCGGTCATTGCCCCCACTTGAACCTAACTTTCTCTAGATCGTTTCAGGGTCTGATACCAGTTATTGGAAAATTACCCGGGGCTACGCTAAACCCCTAAAACAGTAAAAATGCAGTATAAAAAAATTACACCAAGAAATACGAGGTTCGGCAAACTTGTCTACGTTCTTGGGATCCACACAATTAATTTCTTATTAATCAATAAGAAATTACAATACAAGAGCAGATCTCAAACTTAAGATCTCTCAATAAATACTAATTATCACTGTAGCAGCAGTGATAATCCCTCTCCTTAAATCCCCTCTTTTAATTTCTCCCTCACAATCAACAATTCCCTTCTTAATCAAATCTCCCTCCCCTCAAATCTTTGAGAGAACGCTGGAGAAAAGACGAGAGCAGAGAGAGATCGCGTGAGGAGAGAGAACCGTTGCCGAAAAGAGAACGGGAAGAAGCAACGGGGGCTGGGGCACATGGTTTCCCTTTTATAGGGAAACCCTAGCTGAACTGTCGACAGGCTGTCGACAGCCTGTGAGGAGCTCGCCTGCGGGGAGCCGCCTCGCCCACGGATTTCCTCGAGCTCGCTTGCAACTCAACGATGACCTCGCCTGATCTCGAGGTCGCCTCGTCATCGAGCTCGCCTACAAGGGGTCGCTTCGAGCTCGCCATCGACCTCGCCTGAAGCTCGTCTTGAGCTCGTCGTCGACCTCGCCGACTGGAGCTCACCCTCACCTGAATCGAGGTTTGGTCTTCACACCCAAATCCAACAATACCACCTTTGTTCTCTAAACTTCTAAAAATGTTATCTTGTATCTTTAGAGATTTCATGACTTGGATGAGATACTTTTTCTAGCTCAAGTTTGCACTTCTTGAATTTATGTAGAACTCTCTTCTTCTTCACCTTCTTTTTTCCTCTTCTAATATATCAGATATACAATTCCAAATTCAAATTTCAAGGCCTAACATAGTGGAACTTATCCTGAATAAGTGTCAACTTCTATACCGTGGTTAGTTGACATTATTTGAGGGTAATTGTTCTTTTAATTTTTATATCCCTCAACAATAAAGGTTACGCTAAAACATTCATCAATAGATTGTTATTTGCTTGAGTCCTGAAGGTCCAAGGCATAAATAACCTCATATTTCTTATCAAGATGACACTACAAACCCTATCAAAATTCTAAGATTGTTTTGTGCTTTAAATTCACTATTTGCGTGTAAATATATGTACTTCAGACTTTTACGCTGAACCTGAATTTTCCATTGCATTCCATCAAGATAATATCTCCAGATCTTCCAAGCATAGATCATTGTTGCCAACTTCAAATTATGAGTGGTAATCCTATCCATATAATTTTAGTCACTTCAAGCATATATCATAGTTTTTTTCTCGTTGTACAAGACTACACACCCTAACTTCTTCAAGAGCCATCACATTGGAGGTAAGCTCTATGTCTTCAATAGTTAAAGCAAAGTATTAGTGGCAATCATCAATCAAAATTTAAATAATTTAGAATTTCCTCGACAAATATTCTAACTTTACAAATTCACTTCTTTTTTGTATAGGACGAGACATAGGTGAGATTATGTCTTACAATAACATGTCATACTAAAGACACAGTGGACTAGTGAGACATTCATCTGTCTCGCTTAATTAACCACAATCTCCAACATTTAAGGTCCATAGCATCTCCATCTTTTAAAATTACACGTATGAGGGACGATATATTCTTCAAAGTTACTTCCTCTTCATCCACAACTCTGTGCGAGGTAGTTAATTGAATTATTTATTTCTTAACAAATCATATGATTTAGGGGTCAAGATAGTCCGTGAAGCTCTCAGGCCTTATGATCCTTAAAACAAAATGTAGATTGTCTAGTACATCCAAACACTACTTTTACAAGGTTGACTAAAAATCAACCAACTAGTTCGCTATATGATCTCAAAATCATGCATCTTCAATATTACCAATTTAAGTGGAAGTTCCATATAAAAAATCTTAATTCTACTCGTACAACTCCCATCTATTAGTAACACACTAGTACTGATAAAACATTCATTTACAATTTTGACAATTGCACTTGACTTGCTTCCATTTTGATTGGTGCTATGTGGTATAGAACATGGACATCAGACCAGTGTCTAGCACCAAATCTATTTAAACTCAATCTTCCTATATCAGGTATGCCCCATTTGGAGACGCTTTCTAATAATTCCAAACAATAGCAATCTTCATCCATAGACATAGGTAATCCAATCACTCATATTTTTCATAATCAATATGACTCAAAGGCTAACATAACCCTTAGGAATTCTTAAGATTCATGATTGTAGTAGAAAAATTCAAGATACTTTTGTTGGCCTCTTTGTTTTGATGATGTTTAACAAACAATTTACCACTAATATTGTTTGTCTAGTGTTTGTATATTTCTATTTGTTGTAGACAAACAACGTGTTGGAGGATGGATAGAATCAAGCATTCACGATCATATCCAAAGGAGGTTGGCGGAATAGTGGTTGAAGCCTTGCAATTCAAGTTGAAGATCCAAGTTCAAGCTTCATCCGCAAGTGTACCAAGATAGAGCTAATTGAAGATCAAGATCAAGCTTGGGTAATTTAGTTTAGGTGTTTATATTATGTGTGTTAAGTATTTTAAGCTTAATCATTTATACACACACATTTTATTGGTTTCTTTGTATATATATGTAGTTATATATATACAACACAAGTTTTGGTTTTCATGTTTACAAATATGAAATTACATATTTCATATTTATTATTGTGTTTTGGTTTAGCTACATAGATATGAAACAACAAACAAAGTTTTTCACATTTTCATTTGTTTCATACTATATTGTGTCTAAGAATATATTGCATAGAATATGCAATTTTGTGAAAATATTGTATTCTCAGTTTTGGACTTAACTATAATCATATATATATTTCATTAAGTCTACAAAATTATTTTGTAAAGCTTCAAAACATGGTTTAGCCAAAATGTCAAAATTCATGTGTTTACATTTTTATGTTTTGGACTTATTTACAAAATGATGATATTTTACAAATGGGAAGAGTTTTTTGAAAACCAGACTTTGTAGCATGTTCATTATCATGTCTACAATTATTTTCGAAAGTTTTACATTTTTTGGAATTTATTTACTATTTTTAACAGAGCATTGAAACTCACTTTCAAAACCATATCAGGCTGATAACCTGTTGTCAGTCGACCGATCAGTCAACTGATGAAGTCAGTCAACTGATGAGTCGACTGAAGAAAGTGCATGGAATGTTTATTTTGCTCTCTGTTCTGTTTCCGTCGACTGACTAGTTGACTGACTTTGTCAGTCGACTGAAAATATTTTTCAGTCAACCGATAAGCTCGTATTTGAATACGATGTTCTGCTTATCAGTCGACTGGCGCCGCCCGTCAGTCGACTGACAGCCTGTCAAACGGTTAGTTTTGTACAGAATTTGTTTCTTGGAATTTGGGAGATTGTTGCTCGATTTCTTTGGGTTTTGGCTGTTGTTTTCTCTTCCTATATAAACCCTCAAAACCCCCACTACCAGGGGAAACTATGAGAGTGTTTTAAAACAAGTTTAAAAGAGTTCTATCAAGGGTTTAAGTTTTGTTTAAAGTTTTTTTAAGAAGCTTTTAAGCAATTGAGAGTTTGTCTTTGTGAAATCAATTCCATAAGAGCTTGAGGAAATCATCTATTGGTGTTTGAGCATCCAACTATTCTCCCTCGACCTCTTGATGTATTGAGAATCTAAACTCCATTTCTAGCTCTTTTATATATTCGATTATCATTGCTATTAAGCTAGAACTATATTGAGTTTAGTTTTGATTTATATCTCTTTGTTCACACACAACCTATTGAGCTTATTGTATTTACATTCATAGTATAATTTAGGGTTGTGGGTTTGTGACTAAGAGTTGTGCCTAATTGAATTCTCGCCTTGTTTAGAGAACATTAATCTGTTGTAAGCTTAATTTGTGAGGATTCACTTTGTAATACACTAGTACACCGAGAGGAGTGTGTGCTGAGAGACGGGATCGCTTCCAAGAGGAGTGGTGTCGGTTGACAAACCTAGGGAGAGGTTGTATCCGAGCACTTGAGGAAGGACACGGACTAGAGACCAACACTTGGAGTGTAGTCACATTGTGAGATTGTGAACGTTGATCGGTGAGCGTTGAAAACCGATATTGTGAGGTGTAAACGTTATTCGGGTGAGCGTAAAAAACCCGATTGCGATAGTGGATTTCTCCTCGAGAGTGGGGAACGGAGACGTAGGACGGAAGTCCGAACTTCGTGATCATATTGTGTGTTTGTATTTTTTATTTTGCCCTATCACAATTGTATCTTTAATTTAGATTGTTTACCCTTGTGTTGTTTATATATCATTGCATATATTTCACCTCTTAGGATATATCTTTTTGTTCATATTACATATTCTTGCTCATAACATATTGTATATCTATCTTACAAGAATAATCTATTAATAAATTTTAATTGACATAAAATCGGATTGGGGGGGGGGGGGGGGCACCATCCACCCCCAAGAGTCCAACAACTTTAGAATTCTAAACAACACTTTCTCATGACGTAGAATAGAAGAAGTGCATTTAAAGGCTAACCAATGTCTTTCTAATACATTAGGAAAACCTCAATACCTCTCCATCGGTTATTCTTATAATATACGAACTTACATCATGCTCATAATCCTTGGGTTACTAGTTTATCTTTTCTTTATGAAAGATCCATGAAAATGATTCTATAAAAAAAATCTATTTGAAGTCGTCGTCCGCCTTGGATAGATATTAGCCTAGGCTAGCGGTTAATGATTCTATAAAAAAAAATCTATATCAATTGCATGATTATATTATTATCCACCAGATTCTACATAGAACAAGACCCACAAGAAATTTAAAATCCATAATTATTTGTTTATTTGAGATTGTTCTCAAGGGTCAGATGAATCTCAATGATGTCGTTATCCATCACTTACCACTGATAGCAACTAATCTAAGATCAAACATTGATTCATGGTGACATAATTTGAACAATCATTAAAGCTTAACCTTTAAAGAATTATTGATTCACTAATTCATTTCTTAGAAATTTCTAACTATTCTGAACTGTATAACTCGATAACTTTATCAAGTTTCTTCCCTTAATCTATTTATCAAAACGATGGAATATATATCTCTCATAATTCCAATACGTTTACACTTGATATTACAAATTTCTTTGTAATGATAGCCTCCAAATTTTTTAATAAAAAAATCAAGATGATGAACTTCAAATCATGTGTATAGCTCTAATCATAAAGTATAATATAACTTATTATCTTCCACATCCTATTGCTTAATAATGCATCTATTATTAAAAATAAAAACATCATTATATATCTCAATTTAATAATTATGATATTAAGTCTCTTATATTGATCGATCCCTTGAATCATGATAACTCAACTCACATTTCTTGATCCACTGGAAATATTTGCCTAATCACCATGAATCAAGATACTGAATGTCCCGAATATAATGAATATATTTCAAATTTTTACGAAGTCTTACATAGTAACTCATTCCTTAGAAACTAAATGCATTGTATTAGCGCCTAATACACTCTCTTTTGTAGGATCCACTTATAAATTAAGAGGCATCACAGCTAAAGAATTTATCTAGATTGAAGTTTTCTAATCCCAAAAGACTCTTAGTCTTACATTACAAATCCAAGAGACACGAGGACAAATATATCTATGTTAGAACTATTCGTAACCAAGAATAATTCAAGTAATCTTTAGGCTTCATGACTAGGCCTGTCCAAAAAGCCCGCCGGCCCGAGTCCGGTCCGGAGCCCGGCCGGGCCACGGCCCGGGCTCGGCCCGGAAATCCGGGCCTGGCCGGGTTCCGGGCTCGGGTCCGGGCTGCCTCAGCGACGCCCGGCCCGGGCCCAGCCCGGCCTGGAACAGCGTCGGCGCCGGGCAAAAAATCCGGGTCGGGCAGCCCCGGCCCGGAGCCCGTCCCGATGGCAACGTTCACCACTGGTGACCATTGCCGGAAAAAGCCGGGCCGGGCAAGGCTGGCCCGGCCCGGCCCGGCCCGGCCACAACGGTCACTTCCGTGACCATTGTGGCCAAAACAACCGGGCAGGCCCGGCCCGGCCATAACGGTCAAAAACGGTCTTTTGACCGTTTTGTCCCCAAAAACGATCAAAAAACGGTTATTTTGTGAGGTTATTTTGGTCATTTGCTTAGGGGGATGGTTCTATAAATAGAGGGGGGTTTTCATTTGTTTTCTTCACACCAAAACTCATCTATTTCTCTCTTATACTCTCTTATACTCTTATACTTTCTAATCCTTTTATCAAATGACTTCCGGATCTGATTATGAAGAGCAAAACCTATCTCCCGATCTTGAAATGAGTCCTCCTACTAGGTCTACTCCTACCGAAGTTAATCCCGAATCCGGTGGCGACGAATCTGCACCAAGAGCTCCTAAAAGGCCAAGATCCGATGTGTGGAATTTTTACGAGAAGATCGACGTCACCAAGGATGAACACGGTAGGATCCTCACCCAGAAGGCTAAGTGTGCGTTGTGCGGCAAGATTTTTCAAGCTCATCATAAGAGCGGCACCAACCACCTCAAACGCTATTTAGATAAACACAACAAAGGCCAGACTCCTCAAGGTGATATCCGACAATCTATGATTTCTCAATCCTCCTCTTCTGGTAGTCTCGGTAGTTAGAACTATGACGCTGTCAGAGCCAGGAAATGCGTAATCAGGTTTATCATTCTTAAAAACATTCCTTTTAAATTAGTAGAAGATGATGAATTTGAAGATATGTTTAGAGATGGTTTTTATCCTGCATTTAAAAAAATTTCTCGTCAAACTTGTCAACGTGATATTTTAAAATATTATCAGGAGGAACAAGAAAAAATAATTTCTTATTTTAAAAATCTAAACTGTAAATTTTCTTTATCTTCTGATATTTGGACATCTAGAACACAAACTGGATATTTATGTATCACAGCACACTGGATTGATGAAAATTGGCAAATGTTTAAAAGAGTTATTTTTTTTATTACAATAGAAGAGTCACTACTGGTATTAATGTTGCAAATTTAATAATTGAAGAACTTATGAAATTAGAAATTTCAGAAAGATAATGCAAGTTTCACTAGATAATGCAAGTAATAACAATGTAGCTGTTGATTTTATCAGATTAACTTTATCATTGCCATGTCATGGTGATCTTTTTCATATTAGGTGTATCTGTCATATTTTAAATTTAATTGTTCAAAGTGCATTTACTGAAATTAAACCCATGATAGAAAATATTAGAACAGTTGCTTATATGCATAATGCTTCTGAACAAAGACTTAAAAGATGGAAACAATTTTGTAAAAGAAAAAATATAAAGCCTAGACTAATTCTAAAAGATGTTGACCATAGGTGGAATTCCACCTATGCAATGTTAAGTGTAGCAATAGAATATAAAGACATTATAACTGATTTTATAAACTATTATGCTTCTAGTTCTAGTTCTGGTAGCACTTATGGAATAACTGAAAATGAATGGACAATTATATGTAATTTAAATAAAATGTTACAAGTTTTTTATGATGCTACAATGTTATTATCTGACTGTTATTATCCAACCATTACTTTAGCTGCTTTACAAATTTTAAATATTCAAAAAAAATTAGGAAATATCGTATGGATGATACTTTTGGACCTATGATTTTTTAAATGGAGAGCAAATTTAATAAGTACTTTAGGCCTATTCCTCATATTTTTTGTTTGGGGGTTCTTATTGATCCATGCTTGAAGGATATTGGCCTTCGAAGTTTGTTACAATCCTTGTATGGTAATCAGATTATAGACTTAGATGATAGAACCACCATTACTGCTACTACTCATCATTTAGCTATTAAAAATTATTTTTAAACCTTATATGATGAGTATGCAGCTAGACATGGTGTAGCTACACAACAGTCTACAGCTTCGGTTTTTTCGAGCTCATCCCAAGGTAAAAGTGTAAGTTTTGATAGGTATGCAATGGTAGCTGAGCTAACTGGTGGATCTGGACTTGGATCGTCATCATTGGAGGTTTCTGAAATAGATGAATATTTATCTGCTTCTTTAGTTAAATGTCAAGGAAATGCTTTAGATATTTTGCAATGGTGGAAAGTATATGGATCAGTTTCATATCCTATACTTTCCACCATGGTTCGTGACTTACTAACAGTGCAGGTTTCGACGGTAGCTTCGGAATCCGCCTTCAGCACAGCAGGACGTTTGATTGACGACCACAGGACATGCTTAGATCCGTATAGTGTACAAACGATGATGTGCTTACAAGATTGGTGGAGGTACGAGAAACGAACGCAAGGCATCGATCAGATGGATGGAATTGAAGATAAATTTAAAGAATTGGGACTAGCAGATAGATATAAAGAATAAATAATATTCATCAAATTGTAATTTTTATATCTTAGCTTAAAATTTGTAAAGAATTATTTTAAAAATAGTTACAAATGATAGTGATATAGGTGAGTAGGTGCCAACCTAGTTGGGATGTACTTATTTATTGTGATCCGATGAATTCCAAAATAAATTTACACTTGTAATTTGTTAATGATTTATTAATTATTAATAAAGAATTTGTTTTTATTATTTTTTATTTGTAATTTATGTCATTTTAAGTGATTAATAAAAGTATTGTTTTTTATTAATTTTTCTTATCTTTTTTTTGTATAATTTAAATTTTAAATAAAATTTAAAAAATTTGATAAAAAAATCGGAAAAAATCCGGGATAGCCCGGAACCCGGCCGGGCCCGGATTTCCGGGCCGGGCCGGCCTGGATGGACAGGCCTATTCATGACTACTAGAATATTCTATACAGTATCAATGAAAATACTATAAATTACTCCAAGGCAAGGCAAATGTCTGATTCATTGATCCATGTAATTGGTGAAGTCATCCATCAACTGCTATCACCAAACTAAAATCTTTTAGCATTATAGTTCAATCACATCAATCATCAATATGTTAATAAATATAATTATAATTATCAGTGTACACAACTTCATAACTTATTCATAACCACTTATTCTCATCTAATATATTATTATCCATACTATCCCACTCACTACATTATATCAAAACATAAAAAAAATCATGTCATTTCATGCTTTCAATCATCTATGACTCCAAAAGTAATAATGGAAATAACACTTAAATATTTTAAAATCGCTTAATCAACTAATATATCATATCGTTCATGATTATCTTCCAAATAGGGCACTAGATATCATCTTCAAAATCCAATTGACTTACACCCTAAGCTCTAATACCTTATTACTGTCACGCCCCCCCCCCCCCCCCCCCCAAATAACAGTGGAAGATATATACAAGTACGCGATAGCAGCGACCTATAAACAAAACAAGTCTCATACACGTGTCAAGCCTGGCATTTCATATCACATATCTTCACTGTGAAGCATAATACTTGTTGACGGTAGAGTTCAGAGCAAACTACATATATCTAGTAGTTACATTTCAAAACTTATAGATATATGAGCATTCTACATAACCTAAAACATTCTGCTTGGCCATGCATAAATGAGAAGAGAAAGGCTTCGTCTTATAACGCCTCCAAGTAGAACACTTGCTCCAAAATTCCAGCATACACATAGAAAACAATAAATATGAGAAAAATTTAAAAACGATGGGATGAGCTAAAGCTCATTGATAACATTTTCCCCTAGAGTTTCTAGATATATAATAAAATAATAATTCTCAAAATAATGAATTATAAGTTTTGCACTTATGATTCTAGGATGAAGAAATTTTTATATATAAGAAAAACACATTATTAGTATTTTAAAAAAGAATACAATAATTTAAAATTCTTTCTTGATAATTAAAAATTCTTTCTTACTTGCAAACTTAATATGTTATCATAAATTCCTGAATCAAAATTTTGTAATCAAGACAAACTTGAGAAAACAGAATATGCAATTTTGTGTAAAGCAAGGAATTACCATTTTTCTCAAATTCACAATCAAATGTTAAAATATCAAATCTCGATAAGCTGTTCACGTTGTTGCAAGATCAACTCATAGTTCACATTAAGGTTATGAATTATAGCCAAGTAACATGAAAATGCCAAAAGGCATCACATTACACATAGTTCTTGAGAACAAAATGTACCTAACACTGCTATAGGCCGCTGACGAAATCACAAACGCTCAAAAAGGGCTACATCACAAATGCCTAAAAAGGCCACATCATAAATGCCCAAAAAAGGCCACATAAAGATGTATTCAAACCATATGGCAGACACAAACACACACTCTATAGTGGACTTTTTCAAAGTTTGAAAACATCGAGAATCGCTTGTCAAAAGGCTTGATTTCGGAAACACATCCTTTGTCAATTTACTTGATTTCAAAACACATCACTGATAATCATAGTTTATTACAATTTTATACCCTCATTATCTAGTTTATATGAATAAATTTATCACTAATAATTGTTTTTATCTTTAATTACAGGTTAATGAAGAATAAAGCCCAAAAATCTCATCTCTCAACAAAGGCCCCTTGATTTAACACCAAAGTCCAAAGCCAAAAGCAAAAGAATGAAGCCCATGAAGCCAAATAATTTCTTTCAATATTTAATGAAGCATTGAAGCCCAAAATGTCAAGAAAATGTCCAAAAGTCCAAGCCTAAAAGCCCAAGAAAAATAAATATACCATCAAGGAACAAATGAATAAGTTTTGTGAAAAAGGAAACAAATCATGCAATCTGGATATCTCGGTAATGTTTGGTATTTTGGCCATATCTCTCTCATATCAACTCGTAATTGGCTAAATAAACATTCTCTGGAAAGCTAAGAACGAGATCTATAACTTTTGTATTTATGATTTCTCTGAAACCGGAGCATGTCATAGACAAATATTAGTACAAATAAGCAGAATCTGAATTTCTGTGCTGGAGAAGTAATTATGGGAAGAATTTGAAGGTTAATGAAGAATAAAGCTCAAGATCTCTTCTTTCAGCAAAAGCCCATTGAATTAATGAAGAAAACAAGCAAAAGGCCCAAGAATTCAAACCTAAAAGCTTAAAGGCTAAAAATGATTCCTTAGGGCTTAAGTCTTCATCCAAGGGCTCTCATTCATTGTTATTTACTATAAATAGGGGTAGAGAGTGAGGGGTTGAAGGTGTGAAAATTTTTGTAACTCCATTTGGAGAGGAGTGCTAATCTTAATTGAGAATGCCTTCTAAATTTGTAACTTTTTGTTACAATAAATAAAAAAAAAATTTCATCACTTTAAATTTTTCTTTTCTTCTCTTTGTTGGATGATGAAGATGAAGATGGAGATGAAGATTAATTTAAAGGTTTGTTTTTCTTATTTCTCTTTTATTGCTTATTAAGTTTAGATTTATTTTCATGCTTGTAATTAGATTTTATTTTCTTGTTTAAATAGCCAAGAGGCTAGAACCCTCTTGCCTTAGATTTATTTCATGTTTATAGAGTAGATTTATTTTCTTGTTAATTCTTACAATTTATTTTATAGTTTAGATTTTATAATTTATTTTGTATTTAGATTTTAATTTCTTGTACTATTCACCTTGAGGCTAAAGCCCTCTTGGGTTTAGTTTTCTTTTTGTTTATTTTTATTTTCTTTGATTCGCCTTTACGCTAGAACCTTCTAGGGAATCATTATTTTTTAAGAAGTGGATTCAATTCTAGATTACCCATATCTTTAATTGAATCCGCCATCTTTACCTTCTTGAATTTTCTTTTTATTCATGAATTTTCCTTTTTGATTCTTGATTTTATTCATCTCTTCTTGTGAAAATCATTCATTCATTATCACACTTATTCTCACTTACATTTTGTGCTTATTTTACACACTATCATTTTCACTCTCTTAATCTCTTCACAATCACATTCACTCATCACTCCTATTTGTCACGCACACAACATAAGAACCGATTTTATATTTTCTCCTACAAAATACCTTCTTCGTGGGATCGATATCTTTATACTATAACTTGACACGGTTGTGCACTTGTAACATTTTTGGTACATGTTTATGCCGCATCAATCACTTATCAAATTGCTTGTTTCCAAAAACAAACCACTTGATTTCAAAATGCATCATTTGCGCCAAAAATAATATTGGTATGTTCACTTATCAAAATTGTAAATATTTTAAATCAAGTGGACGAGCGTAAATCTCATCATCTCAGTTAAAATAGTTTACAGATTTTACTTTTCTCTATTCTTATCACATACTAAATCACGAAAAATCTTTGAATACATAAAACTATTGAAACACATTCAAATTACTTCTTTTCTTCAAAAGCTTTCAAATAAAGCATTAGTCACAATTAATTGAGATCCCATGCAGCCAAAACCGCTCATCACATTTTATGTGAAACCAAATTTACTTGTAATATCTTGTATGAAATCAAAATCATATTACGGGTTAGGCCAAAACAAAAATAGATCAAATCATATTTAACTTTATATATGTTAAACGTGACTTTGAAGATGAAGGAAAAATCAAACCTCACCAACCCTCTCTCTGGCGTTTTTTTAATTGTCAAAACTCACCAACCATTTTGTATTATTTTATTAATATTTTGAGCTTATAAAAGGGAGGTTGTGGAGAGTTCTCAGAGCACGAACAAACTCAGAGAAAGAAAAGAAAAGAGTTGAATAGAGAGAGAAGTGAGTGAGATAGAAAGAATTTATCTCTTTCTTTGTGAGAGTCTCTAGTTAGAGAGTGGTCTCCTCTTTTGTAATCTTCTCTTTTGGTGATTAGTGAAGTTCTTTGTTGTTTTCGTCCGTGGACGTAGGTCATACTGACCGAACCACGTTAAATCCTTG